>JABFOX010001775.1:0-12408 GCA_022817665.1 Axea sp. ZL-2020
TTATATAAAAAACGTCATCTTTTAATTATAATTTATGTATATTATGTTGAAAAATTAAAATCATTATTCGTAGTATTTAGCAATTAATTAAACAAAATTTAAAGCAGTCGTTACACACGTCTTAAGTTACACATTTTTTTTTTCAATATGGATAATTATTTATATTTCATTTCATTTATGACGTATGAAATGAATATGCGTACACAATTAATTTTAACCAAACTTGGTTAAATCTGAATCTTGTTTATAAATTAATACAAATTATAAACTGAAACACAAACAAATAAATTGATTAACTATATATATTTAAATTTAAAAAACTTTTTTTTATTTAATTTATGTATATTTAATATTTATATATGTTTGTATAAATATTATTTATTTATATATATTTAAATTAAAACAACTCTTTTTTTCGTGTTATTAGTGTTTCACTTTGAAAAAATACAATTTTTACCTTTTCCTTGCATATAAGATCATATAATTTGCAATAATTCCACTACATCGCACTACATTTACAAAAATTTATTTTACTTGAGAAATTTATGTAACGCAGTCCCATAAAATCTATCTGTAGTATAAATGCAATAAAATAGTTACAATATTTAAAATTTGGATTGCTGTTTAATAAGGCATTTCTCTATATTTATATAAAATTCAAATTACAAAGAATTGGTAATTTTAAACTCTGAGGTGAATGTAAATGATTAAAAGTTATAATTTGCAAAAAATAAGTTAGTCTTTATTTGACAAATTATGTGACAAAAAGGTACTTCCTGGCATGAAATTTGTCTGAATGTAATTTTGAAGTAACTAAAATCCAAACTTTTTTCTATTAGCCATTCGCGTCTTTCATCAAACATAAAGTCGCATTTGCAGGATGTAATTTCAAAAAATTTCTCGTCGTCTGTAATTTGCGCGTCCCTTTTACGAGGTATTTTAAAAGCCGGAAAAATTCCGTAGAATCGAGAGATTTCGCGGGGCCGGTGTCGAGTTTTTGCCCTTTGTTAGTACAATCGATAATGGGTCTCGATCGCAGCTATTTGCGTGAGTTCTCGAAATAAGAAAGCGAGACGAAGCACACGTGCCGAGTTGTATTTTCGTCAAATCGAGGGATTTGCCTCGCAGGTCCTTTTCCTTTTTCATTGACTTGAACGATAATTTACTGTCGAGCTATATCCGGTTGTTGAAGTCGTCGTTTTGGTTTTCATTAACGCGCCAAAAATTAGTCTTAAATTAAGCCTGCATTCCAACGCGGTCGAATAACTGTGCACCAACTCGATTTAGATTAAATTACAAAAAGTCATTTGTTAATTGTTTTTGATGAAAACACGCAGATACAGCTTTTTAACGAAGCAAATGTAAAACAAAGAAAAAAGGTGTGCAAAACTGTGCAGCTAAAAGAGTCATACGACTGAACAAAAATGCATGATCCGGTGCTCCTCGGAAAATAACCCTTTTTAAAGTCTGAAGAATCACGTGAATAAAGCTTGAAGATATAAGCAGAAAAACCTGAGTGATTTATCAATAATAATCCATTTCAACTATTTCTGCGATGAGTCCCGTTAATACCCTATAAAAGTAACAAAAACTAAGAAAGTTGGATAACTCGAATTTTTCAGTTTCACGATTATGCTTCTTTTGCATGCGTTGGCTTGGAGAAATGCAATGACAGTACGAAATTTGTAGCTTAATTTGTAAAAGGGGTTGCGTAACCCTCTACATATATTTTATCCTTTATGTCACCATACTTTATGCCAAAACTCAAATACTAACTTTCCTTCCTCTATGAGCCGGCGTTTGTTTTATCAAATTTGAATAATTAGTTTCTGAGGAGGGTTGGTTTGATAATGAACCTTCCTGGCAGTGGTTTCACTAAATTTAACTTAACAAAAAAATTGTTTTAATGCAAATTATCATCTACCCTATGTTGATCGATCCCTCAGAGATAAGAATCCCTGAATTGTGACGTTAATGCAAAGTGAAAAAGTATGAAGATAAAAAGTTGAATTAAAAATTAGACTAACCCATAGTAATTGGTTAAATCTGTTATATAATATTTTATCAGGATTAATTTATGTATTTTTTATTTCGATGTATCGAAATATATGACGAAAAATACAAAATGTTTTACGTATTGTGCAAAAGGTGTTGACAAGATGAAAATGAATATCTTAAAATGCAACATAATGCGTTGAAATTATTTTTAATTATATTAATTTTTCAGTTAAATTCTCTACGTGCATCAAAGGTAAAATAAAGTGATCGTGATTAATATTTCATAAATTAAAGCAAAAAATAATGAAATTAAATTTTAAATTCTAAACGCTGAACATTCTGAATTCATTTATATGGCCTTTACTGCATTTTATTTTTTTGTATTCTTCTATTCATACGTTACTTCTTGTGCAGACTATTTTGAAATATCTAAAAGAAACATTTAAGAATTTCTTCCCAGTGAACGAAAATCAATAAGATTACTTTAAATTGTATCGAAATATATTTATAACTGAAAAGCAATATTGAGCTGATATAAAATCTAAAAATTAGTTTTATTGAATTTTGGTGTACAACTCTAATATTCTACCTATGCAAAGTATTGGAAATTATTGGAATAAAATCTAGTAAAACTAATATTCAGGTTAGTATACTCTATTACATTTATTCGTTTAAAATATTACTTTTTTATACGAATAACAATATCACAATGATTGAAATAACTAAAACTGGCTACATTTAATAGATCTTAAGAGAATTATTCCGTTCTTTAAGACAAATTCGCAATAATTTATGTTGTAGAATTTAATTATAAAATTCCAATATCCACGGCGCATAAAGTCCATATATTACAATTTACATCAATATTAATGACTTTGATTTACTAGATTTGATTTTCAAATATAAAAGAATTTTTCAATTCCAGTTTTTTTCCAGCTTCTATTCAGTTTTTTGTGTGTAAAAATTAAATTTTCGAATTGAAAGAACGATATTTTTGCGCCGTTATTTTATACAGAGTGTACAAATAAGTAGTCGATAAAAGAATATCAAAATGAAATTATAAATGCAATGTGAAACAACAGTTGCCAATTTTTCAATGAATAATTTTTTTCAGTGTTTTAAAACTTCAACAGTATTTTCAACCAACAAAACTGGGATTTTCGGTGCAAACAAAAATGTCATCGAGCACTCTTCATTAAGAAAGTGGATCGTCGTTTTTTAAAGGTCCACTTTTTTCTCCCCGTTTCGGTACGATTCCTTGCAATTTGCATACTTCACAAATTCGTTTATTTCGGCAGAATTTCCCAGGAGTTTCGATGAATTCGAAATAAAGGGAGTTTTTATAAAAATGTTTATATTTATATGTGTAATGTCCACGTTACAAAAATTGTCAAGCTTGCACCTTGTAAATCACGTTCAGTGGTTATTTAAATGCGCCAAGCGCCAATTGACTGCGCGGAGTATTTTATTCGGTCTAAAAATTTTTTTACTTCAAATCGTTATCTTTATTGCTAGAGCATGTCTTTGTGATCTACTTTTCGCTGTCGAGCGTTATCGATCGAAACAATGTTCATCCGGCGCCATTTATCTCCGCAACAATATTTCCATTTAAATGATATTACTTGTTCTTTAACCTCTTCCCAGAATAAAAGTATTAATCACGAATCCACCTACCACCCAGCCAGCAAAATCGTACATCTTTTTTAGAAGTAGGTTCGTAATTAAAATTCTGATAGCGTAATTACGTTGTAAAGAGACGTAGAAAAAATTCATATCTGAATAAAATATAAAATGATGATGCACTTTTGATTCGAGTGCAAAAATGGTTTCTGGGTTCTTCAGATAATGGTGTCATGGCGGTTTTATATTTATTTATTTATTTGCTTATTTATTTATTTTAAAATAAATTTGCCAGCTTGATTTTCAGAACAAATGTAAAATATGAAACAAATAAAACTTTTTTCGTACCTTTGATTCGCATGAAAAAATATTCATCAGATTTTTAAAATAATATTTAACATTTTACTTTGTTAACCGATATTTAATTAAAACATGGACTGTGCGAATTATTATCAATGCTAAGACGCTGAATGTTTTATTAAGTGATTTTGGTGCACAATGTTGTATAAATAAATATTCATTTTCGGTTATTCGTGAAATAAGAAACACTTAGTCTTTATTAATAATATTTTTGATTCAAATATTTTTTTCTTCAGATTCTGGTGTTTCAGATTTACTTGTTTTCAAGTTTGCAAAATGCTTTAGATAATATTAGTTTTACTTTGTAAAATTAATATAATATGTTAGTAAAATATAAAAGTAATTCTTATAATTTTAATTAAAACATCTTTTACGAAAGATGAAATAATGCTCTTGAAAGAATGTTTGTATTTGTAAAGAAAATATATAAATACTGTGTTTAAACATGAGTTAAAAAATTTGATAAATTTTTTAATTTTTTGATAAATTGACTAACTAATGTATACTATTCGTTTTTCTATACATATATTTTATTTAATACTAATTGAAGAAGAATTTTAAAATATAGTAGTTTTTATTTTGTAAAATAGAAAAATATACAAGCTAGGTATGATTTTCAAATGTTCTATTAATGTGAATCAAATATTTGCTCTTGAATTCTAAAATACAAATGTGCTAATATATTAAAGATTAATTAAATTTGAAAATTGAATCTTTTAATTTGTTGAAATACACATTTTTATCTCGCTTTAAGAGGAGAATATATATATCGGCTTTATTGATATTACAAAAATTTCAAATTAAAGTCATCTGCGCCATAATAAATTTATTTGACATCGACTTTATAACTTTTAAAGCACATTTATTTGAAAAAATGGACTGATTTTAATGGAATTAAAGTAATTTAAAATGGAAATTCACGTTTGAAGTCAGAAAAACATGAGTTTTCAAATTACGCAGATAATTTACTTTTAAAATTAAATTTGTTTAATGTAGAATCTTCTGCTTTAAATAAAGAATCAAAGCACGCCAATTGAATAATATAGTACTGATTAATATAATTTTTATTTCAAAAAAACTACGTGACTTGTTTAGTTTGTCCTCTTTTTAAGAGCCAATTTAAAAAACAAGATTAAAATTAAAAAAGTTTTTAAATAAATTTATATGCAGAAATATGTTTCTGTAAAGATTATTATACTTTGTAACAATGTCGGCGTAAAACAGTTTATTATTTACTTTTTTGTTCTGCTTCATAAAATTGTATTAAACTTGTCAACTTTTAAATACGAAATATGAAAAAATTCGAGTAAGTTTATTAAACTGTTATAATTTAGTATTGTTGTAAAATATGAATAGTTTTGGCCACATGTGGTCAATTTTTAAAATATTAATGAAGCAAACGTTTCAACAACCCTTTTTAATATATAAAGGAATTTTGCAGAACTGCCATTTTAATACAAGACTTTAAACAGTACAATGCATTCGTACAAAAAATATATTCTTTACCAATCATATCATGCCAATTAAAAGAAGAAAAAAATATTATGTATCCTGTATGAAATATTATGCATTTAAAAAGCATAATGAATAATTTTTCAATTCAAAATTAAAGCATCGTAAATTCAATTACAATTTGTGCAAGTTTTTATATTGATTTTTGTATCGAAAGACATCGATTCCAAAAATAGATTGAAGGTAGATTGAAAAAAAAATTTTTTCTCAGTGTAATTGATTGAAAAAATTGCTTTCTCAATAAAAAATACACCTATGCAAATAAAACGTACAATTTCAATACTCTTGAATTTAAAAGAAATTCGACAAACTGTTAATTCGCATGCTTTTAAGATAAATATAAAATACGAATAAATAAGATAACAAAATTTGAGTGGATTTTAGTTTCAAGTGGAAAGAAAATCCGCCAGGATCTTACGATCAAGCATTTGGATGATTTTTAAAGAAACTCGAAAAATGTAACTTTTTTTCTTGATTGAAAATAAATATGCCGTCAAACTTTCCGGTCGATCCATCAAATTGTTTTTTAGTTCGTATTATAAATTAAATTACAACTCAAACGCGTCGTCTGGATTTATCCGTGTAACAGTTATCATAAGATTCGAATCAGAGTTAATAGATTTTTCAAAGCGAATTACATTCTGCGATTTTGTTTTGTTTTTGTTGTCGCTTCCACGCGTTCGATCCTCACGAAGGTCTTCTGTTTCAGACCAATAGAGCATAAATGCGAACTCGTCGGTCGTTAGTGTATAACGTCTTTTTATGATCCCGCGTTTGCTCTTAACGAGTTTGCGTTTCCAATTCTTCAACTACTGCTTTCTCGGCGGCTAAGCGCAACACGCTAACTACCGCGCGTAGCTAACCTCCTATCTCTTTATTCTTATATTCATGCAAAGAGACGAGTTATACGTGCTATTACTGGATGATAATTTATATTCGTTGCACAAATGCCGATGATGTTGCCAAGAACCGAGACGTTCTTCTTTGTTTTTCAATTAATCTTGCGAGATGATATAGGGTCGTCTCGGGCAATTCTGACGGCTCTTTCTACTTTCTTTTTCATATTTTCCTATTTCTTTCCTCTTTCTCTTTCTGCCCTAGCGCTTCTTTTTTCTCTCGGGCGAATCTTTTCTACCGTGAAAATGCAATTTGAAGAATAATTTGACAGAAATAGAATGTGCAATTAAATGTTACATTTATACAATTTGTATAGGTAATTTAAACGCAAAAATTACGCGACCGGAAAGCATTGGAGGAGATAACATTTTTACTCTACGAATTCGCATTGCAAAAGTGCATTAATCATAAACATCAGTATTTTAAGACCATTAGTAGTTGCAGTTTAAGACAGCAGCTTTTTGGATTAACATTTTTATTTAATTAACTTTAGACATCTGTGTTTTTAAGATACCGGCGTCTTAAATTAAAACGCTTTCATTTGAAAGAAAAAAAAAAAAAATTAAAAAAATTAAAATTTACTGTCTTAATTTAAAACAACGACGTTTTTAACTAAGATGTTTGTTTGAAACAATTTTATTATTATCATACTTTGAAACATTAGAATAATAAAATTCCTTTTACCTTAATTTCAGACAATTTATGTCTTGCGTGAAAGCATCAATATCCGAAATTAAAATGTTTATTATTCACTCGTAAAAAGACTTATGTGAACCGAAGTAAAATGTTTTAAATAATGAAAGACACCTGTTATTTAGCCAACTAAAGATTTTATTCTTTATTCTATTATAAAATGTATTTAAAAAACTTAGAATTCTTATATTCTTGGCTCGAGCTAATTAGTTTTATGCGTATTGTAATTTAAAATAATTAGCATCTTGAAAACAAAATTCAAAGTGAAGTTACATAAACTATTATCCTCTTGTGCATTACAAAGAAAATCATTTTCTAATATGTTTCTTATAATTATGTATAATATAAAACAAAACTTTGTGTTGATAACCTTATTTAATTATCTATTAAATTTCTAAACTAAAAAATTAATAATATATTTGTCATGTATCATAGAGAAATCCGGGCTGCAAAAATTCAAGCAAAATGTATATTTATAAGCGACTACGATCAACTATCATCGCATGTTGCGTAATTGTTATCTGGCGTATAAATAAATTATGAACATTGTTGTTCCAGGACCAATTAATATAAATACACATGTTTTGCATGATTTAAAATAAAGTACAACAAATTGTGGTACAAATTTTATTGAAAAAATTGATGAAACTTATATTTATAATCTGTCAGAATAACCTGTGTATCGATTTTATTATATATTAATTTACTCCTGAAATCTCGCTTACAATTACTTCAAATGCATTCCATTCACATGTCGAAAATGTATTTGTCTTGATTAAATTTTCCTTCTGTTAAGCAATTAATTGTGGGATTATATATCTAACATTTATAATCTAGCTCTTATCAAAATAATGAACTAAAAGCTATTCAATGAGTACAAAAATCAGAATGATATTAAACAATTTAAGAATGGTTTATGTTCTCATAATGTCTTCGAAACTATAACATAATAAACTACATGAGACATCTTTTTGTATGTATTTATATTATATTTGTCACAATGATTTAAGTCATACATCTTTATAAGTTTTTTACTCCAACCTAAGCAAGCTGCCGCACTCAGACACTTTTCACGAAACTCTGTATACACTTCATAAGTGCCTAGCAAGGTAAATCCTTCAACTGAATAAAAAATCCTCGATCTAATACTCGAGCATTTGTTTGATCATATTTTCTGCTTTTAGCATCACTTATCAGTTGCTTGTGATACTATGATCATATATCATTAATTATAATTTATCAATAAAAGTGTGGTCATTACAAAATCCATGTTTACTATGAATTTATAGACAATTTTCATTTTTCATTTCTGATTCAGATTTAGCAAGTTCTGATTATTTTTTGATAAGACTTCTGAGTGTAAAGTTATACTTTTCCATATAGACAATTGTTTCATTTTTCTATCAATATTGATAAAACCTGGTTAGGGCAAGTGGAGAAATCAGACATTCGTATCAGTCCTAGTGATCAAATTGTAGAAAAAAGTTGTAATTTGGTTAGAAATTGCATGTCAAACTGCAGAAAAGAGATGTAATTTGGTTCGAAATTACACGTCAAAATGTAGAGAAAACATTTTTAATCTGGTTGCAAATTACATGTCATAATACGTTTCTACATAAAACCGTGTAGATGCACAATCAAAGAAATGTAAAATTTAATTATTCTTATATTATTGTATGTAATGTAATTTACAACCACGTTGCATATATTTTTTTCTAACAAATATATAAATAAAGTGATTATAAACTTATGCATAGATCTTCAATTTGTATCTGCGATATTTGTTTAATAATTCTTCGATAACTATTCATAGCTTAAAACATAATAATTTTAATGAAACGTAAATAACAGAGTTAATAACATTGTATAGGAAGAAACCTTTCAAACTTTAATTTTGAAAGCTTTTAATAACATCAATCTCGGATATTAAATTACATCTTAATTATTTCAGTAGTAACTTGAATGTTTTTATTATACCGTAAAAATTGTATTTGCAGTTTGTACAACTTGTTTAGTTAAGTAGAAATGTATCAAATCAAATTATTTTTTAACTTCGCTGCAATGTTAATAATTTAGAAAACTCATATTAAATGAATTATTTTTATTCATATTTTATAAATGAGTTCATTCAATACCTCTTTTTAAACCTGTACAAACATTCGTTCGTAATTTATTTTTTAATCTAATTTTAATAAAATTATACATTTTTCTCTACATTTATTGAAAAATATGTAAATTTGTCTGACTGTTCAATTTATTTGCTATAAATTATAACACATTTGTCAGTTCTTTCTCTCTGTGTAATTGCATTTACACTGCAATTAAATATAAATGTATAAATAAAACATTTACTTAGTTTAATGAAAGAAAACAAACTGATCAATTAAAAATGAACAAAAAATCTTCCTTTTCACATTAACCAAATATGAAAGCATTACCATGTTTTATAGCATTGTTCATTCATATGCAAATTCATTATTACTAGGCTAGCATTCATTACTGTAATTCAATAGTAACATTGCTCAGTGACATTCTCTTGCAATACATTACTGATTATTAGAACAGGGTTTTTTATTCAATATTGTTTTTCTGATTATTTTCCATATCATAATAAAGTTACTTTTTAATAACAAAAAATAATATTATATTTATTGTAAATTTTATATAAGCATATAACCATTGAAAGAGCAAATAATGTTATTACATTTAAATTTATTTAACAGTATTATTGTTTGTATTTATTCAAAACAATAGAATATTTTATCACTTAAATTTAAACGTTGTCGTTATTATTATTCCATTATTATTATTATTATTATTATTATTGTTATTATTGTTATTGCTATTATTACGTAGTTTTAATTGAAGTACCTTTTTATTTAAAAAAAAAATAATGTGTTTTTTAGGTACTATTTTTCTTTGAAAACTCTGTTGGTATTCATTTTTAAAAATATCTCGCAAAATAAAATTTTTTATCCATTTTCATTTAAAAATTATTTAATCTTGAAAAATAAACTGACATTAATTTTAAACAAGTTGTTACTTCAATTGTAAAATCTATATTAATTTTAATTGTAGATGGAATTTCTTATTAAAAATATAGTTCTACTGTAAATAATGACTAAAAAATTAATATTTCATAAATGGAATGTTAAAATACACTAAATTTAAAACGAGTTTATCTTGTATTCACATAGTAAGGATGATTTTATTAAAATATAAAATAACTAATATGGAATAATTAAATACTAAAATAATACTATCAAGACTGAATAAATTACTGAAATAATTGTCACATCAAGATTACGCACTGCTGTGCCTGAATACGTGAATAACATACCATTGACGAAATTGCTATTGATTCGTGTTCCAATGAGGCTACATTAGTATTTCGGTAATGTTATAACATTTGTATAAAAATTGTTCAACAAAATTTATATGAAATTATAATGCACTAAGTCCCACAGAAATGATTTGTAATGTTTATGTATGATTAATTAAATGTATACGGTCATTATTATGATATATTTAATACTACTACATGTACATATTTACAATATATTTTAAGACTGTAGAAAAAAAAAAGTTAAATAGCTTTTCTTAAATTTGAAATTCCTTAAATGAAATTTAAATAAATACAATTTCGTTCGTTTTCAAAATGTTGTTACGTCCATTTGCTTATACATACACATATATATAATACAATTATATGTTAAGAATTCCATTTCAAATGTATAACAGAAATTGTACTAATTTAAAGAAACATAATTTAATGAAAACATATCCGCACTTTTCGAGTTTCTGCTGAGTTAAAATAAAAAATTCCATAAACCTTATATCACAATGTATTTAATTCTTCGTCTTTTATACTAAAAAATGAAACTGATTCATCAAACAATTGCTTTTTTCTCCTTATTCTTAATATTTATAATTCATTCTCTGAATAAAATAATTCATATTAATTTTATTTTAATAAAGCCATTATCCGTTCTATTACAACTCAATATTAGGTATACTTCTTGCAGTTTTATAAACTAAAAGTAACATTTTAGACTTTAATAATGGCACATTTTCGTCCCTTCATACTCAACATCTTTCATTCAAAAGGAAATAGAATTAGTTTTATTCCCTCTTTCCTCATAATGCAGGTATAATTGGTCCCTTCTACTGAAAAGTAACAGGTGGATACCGAGGAAAATTTATCATATTTACCTGACGCTGAAGCCGAAGGGTGTGAACACTTTCTGAGATTCATAGAAGTTTCAATACAGGTTATCTATAATTAAAGCTTCGAATAACAAATATTTTATTTTTAAGCAATTTTTATTGGAAAATACGTTTGATTGATTAATACTTTTAATTATGTAGTATTTTTAGTCATTTAGTGGAAGGTCAGTCTATCCATGTACATTATTTTATTACTTGTATAATTTATTATATTAGTGTAATTAATCAATTATTGTATTACAATTATTGTTCGACATCGTCAATTTATATAGACATTAATAACTAGATTTACTAGGGTTTTATTTCTTGTCGTTAAAATTAAATTAGCTAATTCGTTATACATACAGTTGTTTTAACCCATCAAATATTTAGTTGTTATTATTAGTTTATACATTTAGTTGATGTGTTTAGTTCATGTGTTTAGTTTGGTTATTATTTCCAGTTAGATCTTTTAACAAATTCGACAAATCTGATTTTACTAACAATTTAATACGTTCTCAATTTAATTTAAAGAATATTATGAACGAATAATTCTGCGTCACAGTAGAGTAATTCCACCACATAATATTTCGAGGTATGGCAGATTAAATCTTTTTACGGGACTAATAATTCTGAGAAGTTATATTATTCATTCGTATAATGTACGTTTATTTGGTGTCCGACAAACAATTTAATAGGATTATTATCTAACGCGAATGTTGCATTTAAATTGTAATCTTTCAAAACCATTCACTTAATCACTTCATTCAAAAGTATCTAAATAAGATAAACAAAATAAAGTCGAATTTCAATAAATAAAATACTACTATAAAATGTTAAATAAAATTCAAAAATGTTCACTTTCAGCCATAAACTTTTATTGCAAATACGACATTTAAATTTTATAATAAAACATTTATAATTTCATATTTAACATGCACACTTGAAAATTTGAAAAAAGTTTTGCATTCACATTTAATTTATTAAAGTCACATTTTGATTTAACGCGCTGAGAAAAATAATTGTAAAATTTGTACCATCCATTCAGTAATCCAAACTGACACATATCAGTATTTCCTGAAATGTTTGGTCAAAATTTACCAAGCTTTTTGAACCTCTTCC
>JABFOX010001776.1:0-12405 GCA_022817665.1 Axea sp. ZL-2020
ATTATATTTAATAATTCATGCGATTTCATTTAAATTTGGCCACCTAATATTTTACTCTTATAAACAAAGGAGCAGACCTCCCGATAGTAGAATTTAGCTCCACTTTAATATTGGCTGGACTGAAATCCTTCAAATGAAAGTATTGTATCACGCAAGGATAATCAACTTTTTCCATGTTTATAATACTCTTTATTAACGTCAAATAAATACCAAAGAACGATTTATCATCAAGCTATAAACTTAAATTTTATAAGGTTGATACTTTCTATCATAATCCTTTTTTGCACACAACTGTCAACTCTACATCAAGTCAGATACTTCTAAAACTACCCTCGTATACACATTCGAAACAAGAAAAAATCCATCTTGGCTACAACAAACATTTTTTTGATTTTCAAAGTGCCATGACTTCATCAACTGCAATGTAAGAACAGTTTGAAAATCGACGCATTTTTTTCGTAGTCCAGATGGTTCTTTATTTATGCACAGTGTATTTAATTTTACAGTATATTAAATAAGGAAAGAAGCAGTGAAAAATTGTATTATTACATTTATTGAAAAGGAAATCCTATTGAATATTGCATTAGTAATTCTTATTTATCTCATTCAGCAATTGTATAATTTAAATTAAAGCATACATTTGATTGCAGATCATTTAAAGAGTACAGTGGAATTGAAAATAAAGACGAATAAACATTAAATTAAACTTAAATTGAAATATCAGTCCAAGTACTATAACATACATTTATCATATTCATATTTATTAAACAATATAATATTAATTTTGAAATTTTAATTTTTATTATACGAATTATTCGTAACTTGAAAAATGTTGATTTACTACATGTGGTTGCATTTTACATTTAATTTAAAAATGTATATCAATAATTAAAATTAATTAAAAATGCAGTTTTTAATAATTAGACAATATATTAAAATTTAATTTATTAAATCGTCATAAAATTAAAATTTTTAACTAACGAAAAATTAGACATAATCTTTTACTTTTTTGTTGTTTTATAAGCACATTGACTGGTTAATTTGGCAAAGAATTACTGGTATAAATAGAGTATGGGAACCAGACATTTTACCTAACACACGCTTTCGCCAAAAAGACTCCCACCCCATTTCATCTATTACCATTTTATCTATATTCTATTTCGCATTAAGGTTATTTTAACTAAAAAAATTGTAAGTCCAATTACTACAAAAGTTAGACTACCACTAAATATTAAATAAATCTATTGATTAATTTATCATCCTTGAATGATTTGTCATTTAAATAAAAACTAATAATTCGGACACTATAATTTTATTATTTGCTATATCTTCTATTTTCTAAAATGCAATGTTTAATCATAATAAGTTTTTCGATATTAAAACAAAAATAAAAGAAGAAATGACTGTTTAATTAAAATATAATTAATATATCCTTATATAAAAAAATTGTAAATATTAAGCACAATTTAGAATAAGAGTACTTTCAAATTAGTTAAGTTAAAATTAATTTATTGAACTATTATTACGTATTCTATTATTTACAACTTATTATTTTAAACATATTTTTATTAAGCTTGACTTGTGGTATTCTTAGATACTTTTTTAAGCATTTTAAAAATTTATTTATAAATAATATTGAAGTTAAACAAAAGAAGATGAGAATATTAAGACTATTCTGAATTATTTTATTTCAAAATGCAGATGTTTTAACATCTCAAATGCTTTGTAAACAAAAAGTTCAAATATTTTCTGCAATAATTCACAGTAGCATCTATTTTAACTTATGTCAATATATAATGACATATTTTTAAATAAAAAAATACCCATTTTTGTTACACTGACCTTTTGTAAATATTTTATTAAATCTTATCAATATGAACAGAATTTATTTTAATAAAAAAATTCTATTTTTGATAGCCGTAGGATAGATTCCAGCCTAAAATGTACGTGGGTTGATGATGGCCACATGAACAAGTTATTCGAGAAAGAAACACCAGTTTCTTTAATCTACACATTTGCAGTTATTATACTTACTTACTTAATCCATAGAATAAATTAAATTGTAGTGAATAGTTTATTTGATTTTACAATTCCTTTTATTTTTTCAGATTTTAATTTACTAGTAGTAAATAATTATTACGATTTATTGAAAAAATACGCCTATTTTTTACTTTTTTGTTATTTATTTGTGGTGTAATTATAATTTGTTAATTACAATAAAGAAATCTTGTTCAAAGCTATTAATTTTATAATTTACGTAATGTGATTCTTCTGCAAAATTGAATATGATTGTTGCAGCCTTTCCGTGCAAAGATTTCTTTGTTCGCCAGCTCAGATAAATTTAATTATATAAAATAAAAAAATTTGTTGAATAGATTTTAGTATACGTGATTTCATTTAAATTTGACAGTTCAGGGATATTTATTAAATTGATGAAGAGGACTCGGGATAAATAAAACGCGCTAAATTAATATGACTTAAATTAAATTTACAAAAATATTAAATAAAATAAAAATATAGTATAAGTCTGTAATTTTGTCGTTAAGAGTATTTGATGATTAATGTTACCATAAATAAAACTTAAACTATTATATTAAATTTATTGAAAACACGGTAACCCTAATATATATTTCACACGAACGTTTTTTTTTATGCAGATACAAACCTTGCATTTTAAATTTTGATATAAAACAAACTAATAATAAAAGCTAACAAAACTAACAAACATTTCAACCTCACAAGTTTCAATAAAAAATACAACAAATTCAAATTGCCCGCTAAAATCCCATAGGTTATTAATTCATCTCCTTTTGTTGGTCAGCCTGTTTTAATAACACATAACCCATAAACCGTCAGTTCGCGCGGTCAGCTTCAAGTGAGGTGATGTACATGATAATCCAGCCGTTTATTTTTTTACGTGAAAAAATTAGTCTTCATTAACAGAGCAGAGTCTTTGCAAAAATGCTGTAAGTATTCACTCATTGAATATTTCATTTTTAATTTTTTCATTTGCTAATAAATTTGCGTACAAATACTTTCACCTAAGTATGAAAAAGTGGCAAACACAAAAAAACTACTTTTCTTTTTAAATACAAACAATATCACGCATTATATTGTCAAAAACTAACCACAGCGTTATTTTATGAATACGGGAAAATGTATTCAGCTTACAAAGCTACACTTCGGATCAACTTTATGGACATATTTTGTAAACTACAATTCTTTCGTCGTTTGTTTACATCGAGGCTGTAGTTTTCAAAATACACCCTCATATGTGATATGAAGTTTATAATTGTAAGTTGAATGGACTTTCCTACATTTATAAAATTCCACCTTGGTCAATTAATGAAAATATGATGTACGATACGATTTATATTTAAAAAGACACTAACTCCGTTGCTATATCCTTAATATCTGACCATAATCAAAATCTGTTTTTCTCTCACCGTCAAATGACGACGTGTTCACACTTGAAAAAGAACACAATATTATACGACAATAATATATTATTACGTTACACATATGAAAACAACGATTTTCAAAGAGACATGACACTTCGATAGAAGACAAAATCTAAGTAAAAGAATTTATTTTCTTTTATGACTTTAGCTTGCATTTTTAAAATAGTTTTTCCGGATAGAACAATTATGCGAATTAAATTAAACTAAATATAATTAGAATTAATGTAAACTTCAATTTTTATTCTGTATTTTAATTAATATGAATTATGCAGTATTAAAATATATCAGTAAATAATTTTTAACCAGTCATTTTTAAATCTGAATTTTTGTGTTTAGTTTTCTTGATCGATCCTTTTTTTAGAAGTGTAAACAATGATGATTTAATAGATTGAGATAACATTTACAAGGCCGAATTAAAAATACTAATATAATTGTATAATTCATTTATGCGTAAATTTTATTGAAAGTAAATATTTATTTTTTTGTCAGTACAAACAAAAACATACGTAATTGGCAAAGTGCTTAAAGTCTGGACTGGGAAAACAACAGGGGAAGTTTATTGTTAATAAATATAATATCACATATTGCATTATTGTTACAGATAAAATAATATATATCGTTTATATTATTTATATTATTTCTGGTGACATGAAATATTCTATCAGTTTTATTCAACAGTATAAATGTTTGTATTTACAAATACTTTTATCTTACACCAAAACAAAACTTTACATTTAATAGTTTTATTATTTTACCAAATTAAATTATTAAACATAAATTAAATTAAAATTAAGTAAAAGTTGTAAACAAATTAAATTGTTTCATTTTGTTATTTCTTTTATTAATGTATGAAAATATATAAGTTGTGGGATCTTCATAGAAATATATTATTTTCACACAAGGGTTAAAAAAAGATATTTCCCACCTGCTTAATAATACGCAAATTTAACTCTTTCGTATATGTGTATGAATATTATTTCAAAAGTATACTAATTTAAATTACAACTGTAATGAAATAAATAAAATTACAATTAGTTATAATTACATTTAGTATTCATTATTTTTGGAATATAAAGAAGTTCTACAAAATTATTATGTATAACATTTTGTAATACAAACCAAAAGTTCTGGACTATCCAAAAATCATAGAAAATGCAATAATTAAATAATGTAATAAAAAGATTATAAAATAAGAAGAAAGATTTTACAACTGACTTGATGCTACATATAAATTTTGTACACCAAGAATATTCAACTCAGAACACTTGCATACCAAATTCAATAAGGACGTATACGTTAAATACATAGGCGAAAATTAATTTAGGACTTGATCGAGTTCTTAATCAAGATGTCTGATTCTCACAACCTGCTGAATATATTCAAATCAGACAGTTGTACAAGTTGCACGGCACTTGCGATTTACACTCAATAATCATTCAATTGTATACACTCCATGACTAGAAAACATCACTCTTGTAAGTTATAATTATTTTATATATACATTATATGTATACTAAAATACGTACTAAACAGTTAACTTATTAATTTAACATTTTACAATCAAACTTTTATTATTTAAAATCCTGTCTGTATTTTATTTTTTGTTTTCCATTCAAGTTGTTCGTTCAGCAATTCAAGCATAAAAGCAACAGTTATTTTTAATAACAAATGTTTAGCCAAAATTTATTGAATAAATAAATGAATGATTTTATATAAAGCACAGGACAAATAAAATGTATTAAATATTCAAATAAACAAAAAATAGCCAAAAAGTCGCTATGTATAATCTTTAGCTCAAAAAGCTCAAAACTCTTTATGTATAAACGATTGCACGTGTGATAAGCACGTAATACACGTGTGTAATGCAATACACAAGTTATGCACTCAAAATATGAAATGTGTAAAAAAAGAAAGTATGTAAAATATGATTGTTATAAACTACAAAACGGGAGGGTTGAGTTTGTTTTTTATTATAATTTTAATTTTATTAAAAACTAATACATATATAAATGCTGTGTAAACAATCATTAAAGATGCTTTCAGGTGCGATGTACGAAATTTATGCGTCCGAATTACTAAATATATTATATAAAAGATAGTACATAAAGTTTACGCGGAGTACAATTTCGGCTTATAAAAATGGGACGTCGAACATTTTTGACGTGTACCATACAGTGTTTTTAAAACATACGTAATTCTATGGCGTTATAGAAAGATGATGTGCTACATTTCTGTTGCGTATAAATATTTACGGGAATAATAATTTCAGAAAATAGTTTCTGAAATGTAAATGTAGCATCATTATGATGTATAGAAATAGAGTGTTGAAAATATTAGACTTATAAAATTGTATACTTCTGGAATTGATTGTGCAAAAGTTGTTGTATATCAAACAAGCTATGTTTGATGTGTAGTGTTTAACACGCACGTGCATTGTTTACATAGACTTAGACTTGGCGATTAAGAGTTATTAGTTGAATATTTTTGGTGTACAATTATTTATATAACATTTATGTACAGCACCAGGTGTATCCTTCAGGATTTCATGACAATCCTACGAGGAAACACCAATGTTCAATGTAGTTAAAATTACTTCGAAAACAGAAATATATATATACATATCTTCCTCAAACATTTCCAATGTGTTGCTAATACTTTCTGTACATTACTGATGCATTTCTAACACGATTAATATATTTCACATATCCGGCAATGTGCTGTATATGTGTGAGAATAAATGATAATATATCATGTATTAATTGATAATAAAGTATTTAAGTATCTTTTATGCATTAAAAATATACGAATTTCTAAAAAAGTTTGCTTTCAATTATACTTATTTTTTTATTTACTTATTTATTGTGTAATTGTTGGATTAGAAATGTATTTTCGAAATAATTGCGCCGTTTGGTTTTTTTTACGTAATTTAAAAGATTTATCTATGTTGTAAATTTAACATATTTCGTACACAACAACCACTAACTTTCGACATTTATGTGAAAGTTCGTTATAAAAATCGTAATATATTTACTAAATAATTTACGTCTTTTAAAAATTGTACAGTATTTTGGTACTACATTTTTAATGAACTTTCACATTTTTGCAATGTTTCAAATAAGAGTTTTTTAATATTTTTCATGCAATTGCACGAATAACGATTAAACATTAAATTTACGGATGCGGTTTTTTATAATTATATTTAGCAACATTTCAAATATATGATATATAATTTATGAAAATTAAACTTCAACATTTAAGAGACATTATGTTCCTATGGAAATAATACATATCTGCAGGCATGGATAAATTATTAAACGACACCTCCTGCAAATCGATTGCATTAACTATTTTTTAAACATTGATAAAAATATTGAAAACCTTTTCTTTTGTTCATAAAATTGTCAACGAGTATACTTGTATTTTTTAACAGACGTATATGTAAAAGAAAATGATACCGAAACAGAAATTAAAATTAATAATGAATCGTGATTAAAGATTGCAAGAGAATCAATATTAATATCAAATTATCCGATTTATAAACGAAGCAGTTGGACTGGGTCGAAGTTAATGCAACTTGAAATATATCCGAAGAAGAGCTAAATATAGCATTCGAAATGCTGCTATGTAAATTAAACGAACTGAAATTAGAAATGAACGAAACGGAAATCCCAAAAACCCTTTGACATAAAAAAGAAATTCACGAAAATAAATTCTGTTAACTATTGAATACAATCATGCTGCGGCTGTCTAAAAAAACAAAAGCAAACAGAATTTCAACTTTGGAACGCGGAATTTCGAGAGATGAGATATGTAATAATTATGATTAAAAATCATACTTTCTCTGTCTTAAGTTAAATGTCACAGCTGAGTAACAACTGTATTCGGTTAATAAATCAGAATTACTGAGTTTAATTTTAGTTAAATTTGTAAACATATTTTTACGACATTTTGCATGAAGAAAAAATAAATACTTTCTCATGATACTATTTCATTTTCATTAAATGAAATGTGTCGTTGTGGTGCTTTTACACTATTCAGTTTTAAGAATATTACATCAGTAAAATTCTTAATTAAAGCAGTTAAAAACGTATTAAAAATTTTGTGGGAAAGGAGCATAAGAATATTTCATCTCATAGTTTAATACTGCGTTTGTTGATACAAGTAATATTGTCAGGTGGTTCATATCTTATATTAGGGTTTTAATAATAGATTTAAGAGATAGTTCCGACGATAGATGAAGTAAGTATAATATATACTTACACGTACTTCAGCAATTATATAAAATAGTTACATGTTCATTTAAAATGAATGTGATACAACTGAAGAATTTATGTATTTTTATTATACCGAACAAACTGAAAATTAAATAATTATATAATGTATTAAAAGTATACCATTAAATAAGTAGTTATCAAATTATTCCCACAATAAAGTACAATCTGTATTTAATTTTTGTTTATTACCATTTGAAAGCAAACGAGTACAATTTTAATACTTCATTTTAATAACACTTTCTTTTTTTACAAAACAAAACTGTATCTGAAATTTCTGCAATTCGTACTGCATTAGTTACAATACATATACATTATTGTACTTCTGAATAAGAAGTAAATTAATATATTGTTCTTCAATTTGAATGTGGTAAATGTTGATTCAAATGAGATTCAAATTAATGTGTCCTTTTGAACAACTGGTAAATAAATATAAATTGTCTTTCTACTTTGGCATTAAATTATAATACTAAATAAAGTGCTCAATTCAGTCTGGTGATAGTACTCATTTTTAAAAGAAATGCAAATATGTACAAGAGACAAAATTTGGTGAATAAAATTTGTTTATCCAAACAATAAGAATTTAAATAGTGGACACTTTGTCCAATTTTTACAAAATATTTATGTTTATTGTACTACAATTTTAATTTATGTGCGAATATTAAAATGCATTTAAACTGATGATTTTATCTTCACTTATAAAATTATATGATTGTACGAAGAAAAAATGTCTCTTGCAAAGACGAAATCTGCTTTGATATTTAGCCAAGAATTTACATGCTTCCATGAAGAATTACTTTCTTCAGACAAGAAAAGTTTCTCGTGTTAACTAATTTAACATTTGACAGAAGACATGTTCAATTTGACTGAATGTTTATGTTTTTAACGAAATAAGTAAACCTAAATAACGCAAATTCTTCTCTTATTTATTATTATTATTATTGTGGTTGCTGTTGTTGTTATTATTTCGATCTGAATATGATCAATAACAATATTAACTAAAATTAATAATCTTATTTTATACAAACCTTTTCTTGAATATGCTCACTTCAATGATTATAATTGTCAAATTTGTCTTTATAATTTATAATTTATTTATAATTTGTAATTTTAACGTATAAATTGAAATTTGACAATTATATTAATGATATTAATCTCAATCCTCAACCGCCAACACCTATGGGTGTGTTGGGGACAACTGCGTTACAAAATATTCCAAACTTATTTCATTAATTTTTTTTCGAATTAAGATTTAACAAAAAATAGTAATCATTTAAAAACACCATTTATCTCCGTTAGATCGAGAGATTCTGGCTTTAAATTTCTTAATCTGTCTTTCACGATGTAAATGGCGATAAATTGTCAGTTTAATTTATTTCTTATTATTTTTAACTTTTGATTAAAGCATAATTCGAAAAACATTATTGAATTAAACTTGACTGTTTTGTGATGCAAAATCTAAATTAGTAAAAAAAATTGGAGTTTTCTTATAATTATTACAATTCGTTACTTTAAGACGGAAAATATTTAGTCGCTGAGTTTGTCAAATTGAAGCGACTTTAAAAATCTGAGCAGTCCAGCAATTCTAAATGGTCCCAACTTTGGAATTTTTCAGATTTTAATTGAGAAATGTTATGGTTGAATATTAGTCCAATTTCTCTGTAAATAAAGATCAAAAGAAACGCATTCAGCATTCATTAAATTTATCGGTTTTTGCCAATTAAATATATGTTGTTAGATTTAACCTGGCAATAGTAATTCTACCACAGTGAATCTAATAACAAAGACTTGACCGGCGATTACCAATACGATAAAGCTTTAATTTCCGACGGTCTTCGTGTACTAAATTCAGACAAAATTGAATTGTAAAGCTATTGTAAAAATGACCACATTAAACTGTGACAGTGAAATGTACATGAAAGACAAAAAAACAATATGTGATATTATGAATTTTGTTACATTTTCTGATACAATTTATTGTATAACGTTGGTAATTTACACATTTTTATAAATATATTTCATTCATAGAGTGCAATATCCTCACAATTCTTTTAAGCATTTCCATCGGGGCTCCATTTATGCTGACGTATAGGAAGGATAATTCGTGAACTTAAATAAAGCTTTCACACATTTGTTTCTAAAAATACTATTTATCACTGAAACGTCAGGAAAAATGAACTATAAATGAAAATTTTATGTTTATTTGTGTACAAAGTAATGAATTTTTATAATTATACTTGATTATTAATCGGTCACAGTAAAAAATTCATATGAATAACTTCAATATTATAAAAAAGATTGTATGTAAATGTGTTTTTGCAATCGCTGGTTTATCATTTCAGTAGCTTTGCTCCATCTATCAGGCCACTGACGAATTTCTTCTTTAAAAAGACGCTGGCTTAGGCTCAATAAAATTGCTTCTCTGTATTTACATATCTTTTCTTTTATCTTGAAATATTTATCAAAAGATAACACATCATTTAAAAATAATACAAGCTGTTTGAAAAATATTAAAATTTTTGCTTAAAATACCCCTGTACAAGACTTGAACATTCAATCTTAATGTCTTTTTTTCAATCAAATTTAACATTATTCTATTAAAAATCATGGCAAAAATTCTACAAATTTGTTTTATTCGTTTAGCTTTTTTATTTCACATCTCTATACGTAATGGAAAATAAATTATTATTACTTATTCCAAAATGTGCAATTTAAAACGAGATAACTCAAAAACGCGAGTTACGCCGATAACGAGAATTGAACCTGCCTCTATGCGATATTGCGTTAAACTATTCTTATAGTTTTTATTATTAAACTCAACTAAATTAAATTCAAATGATATTGATAATTATAAAAAATATCGCTATGATAACTGTTGCATGTTATACATTTCATAAAAATATAAAGTATCAGGGATTACTGTAGTGATACGACGAGCCAATATTTGAAATTCGTATAAAACATCAAGTACGATGGAAAAATATTTCAGTCGACAAATTATTCGAATACATTGAACAAATTTAACTTGTTTTATTCTTTGCTTTTGATACCATTTTTATATTTACTTTTGTAATAAAATTGTACAAAGTTGTCATTCTTTTAATGACCATGTCATACATATTTTCAACAAATCCAATTTACTTCTTAAATAATTTAAAACTTATTAAGTGAAATTTATTTGCATATATATAAAATATATAACACGCTATCAAACGTTTTTATCTCAAGTATAATTATACAAAATAATACAAAATAAGTGAAAACATTTATAATACTGAGATAAATTTATTAAACTTAAAAAATAAACAACGAATTTTATAGCAAATATAAAATTGTCTTTCATTTTCACGGAAAGTTATAAATAAAATATATATTGTATAAGTGCGTATAGGCAGCTGTCGGGTAAAATTCTCATACATTTGAGCATTTGACACAATTTATTTTACAATAATTTTATTTCAGCACGAACAATTGAATACATAGGATCAAATGCGTGTCGGTACAAAATGAGTTCAAATAAATTTAATACGTTTGGTTTTGTGAATTGCAATTAAGTTTGCAAGCCGAAAATACGAACAGTTGTTTTAACGATCACAATTTTGTATGAAATCCAAACTCTTGAATTATAGAAGAAATCACATACGAAGTTATATGAGAAATAGAAATGAGGCGTCGTGTTATTTCTCACATAGTATTTTTTAATAGGTATAAATTTAACTTCAGAGGAAGGGGGTTTCCATTGAAACTTGTTTTTACAATGATTTTTGATAAATCACAAATATAAATGGAAAATCTTTCGAGCGCATTTTGATACTGAGTATAGCATAATAATACAAATATTAACAAACAGAGATTATCTGAATTGTACTTATACATTTGTATAAATACATGGTTTTTAATTATTCCATATTGTTCAGTGAAAATATGTTTTAACTCTAACTATGACTTTGTGAAAACTAAAAGTGAAGTTCAAATCGTTGGTATTCAATTAACAAACATTTTATGAATATCGCAAAAATGAATCTACTACCCAGGTAATTATTTGAAGATGGCGCATTTATCATTTTTATCATAATATTAGTAGATGGATTATCTGAAGCGCCAGTTCAGGGCCATTATTGAACCATGTGTAAGTGTCCACACACTTGAAATGTATCTGAAATGAATACGGTAAAAATGTTACTAAAATTAAAAAGTTATATCTGTGCAAAGTTATATGTGATATGAAAAATAATTATACGTGTATATTATTAATTTTTGTGGAAATTAATCAGTACTAAATATGTAGCGCGTAATAAATTTAAATAAGTAAAGTAAATAGATTGAGCAACGCGAAAATAGTTTACAAGTTGTAAAACTATAAATATTATTTTGCAAATACAAATAAGATGGTACATTTATATTTCAATATTTATTCGCGTATTATTTTGCAAAACTTTATACAACTATAAATATGATAAATACATTTAATTAACTCACAACGTAGGGTGCAAACGATCGTGTCGCTTTATGTTACAATTAACACAATTATTATTGACGTAATTTTGAACAACAAAACCAACCATATTTTTATTTTTGAATTCGATAAGACAAATAACGAACTGCCGTTATATCACACGCTTCATTCTGAGTTATTTTTGATGTAGACGGAAAAGCTTGTCAGTGAACAGATA
>JABFOX010001777.1:0-12404 GCA_022817665.1 Axea sp. ZL-2020
AAATATTTATCAATTATTTAAATAAATTAAATATTTATCAAATGTACATATAGAATTACTTTTATTTTAGTAAGTCATTAAGCTGACACCAATAGATTTTTATTGTCGTATTATTGGATACGACAATAAATTAGTTTACTGATGTTTGAGATGTACAAAAATTAAAATAATATTTATTCAGTGCGCATATAAATAACAAATAAATAATGTAGTTAATAAGTAATGTTTACCAGGTGATAAAAGTTTTCATTCAAATACATCAAAGTTCCTTTATCAAATAAATGTACGTATTAATAGTGTTGCAACGTTCTTATCTTATAATTATCTTAAAATATATACATTTTCTGACAACATTAAAAAACGATTTTTACTAGCATTTAATCTGGAATTAACTTTTGATTCATAAAAATAATTTAATATAAAGTGTTATAAAGTGTCATAATAAAATTCACTTTAAGTGCTACTATAATAATTAATATAAATACATTCAAGATTTACAACAGGATATTATTTAAAATTATGCAAAACATATGTGGAGAATCATAATTTATAGATGATAATATAATTTTAATATAATTAAAATAATCAAAATATCACATCATACTATAAATACTATATCTAAAATTGAAACAGTATTTATAATGATAATTGACAAAAAATCTAAATAAACCTGTTAAATGATAAGAAATGGAATAAATTTAAGCATTACAAAAAAGCAACTTTTTAGCGTTCGCAAAATCTACTTATAGGAAATGGATTAATTTTCTACGAGAATAGAAGTAATTACAGTTCAGTAATGAAATATCTTTTAATTAATTTCAATGTTTATATATAATTATATAAATAGTAATATATTCAATAATATAATTTAATAAAAGTAAATATTTAATACCACTATAATTAGTTTTACATTTTTTAAAATAGTCTATACTTACATTTAAAAGCACGATTTTGTATTCTATTTATAAAATTTATTGATATAAAACTTGTTTTTATTATACACTAAATTGATATAAACTTATGTTTTAATGCTTTTTAATATTTATAAATAAATATATTATGTAATACATTTTCATAAGAACACATAAAATTTGAAGTTTTTAGTGTACAAAAACATTCGAAAAAAGAATATTTTTGATTTTATTTTTAAATTGTTATATTAATTTAAAAATAATAATATTTAAATGTTTAATTTGAAATATTTGTTATTATACTAAAATTATTTACATCATAAAGATGTGTTTCATTTCATCGCATCATTTTAAATGCTCAATTTTTAACTCTTCAATATTTTTAAATTTATCAACGATATAAAATAGTCTTAAAATAATTGCACTTAAACGATTGTTCTAAAAATTTACAATATTAAAAAATTAAACACGTTATTGTTATTTTTTATGAAGCGAATAGTAAATAACGTCTATTTATTGAACTTTAATAGTTCAGATAATCATCAAGGAAAAATCGGTATTATGTTCGGTGAAATTATTTTTTATGATATTTTAATTTGTTCTTTGATTCTCGTTATTGATAAATAAAGAATAAGTTATGTAGATAACTTAAAAATGAGAAAATCGAGCTTTTTTATCAGCAATAGCTTTATATGTAATAATTTTCTTATTTTAATGACATTTTATAATTTATGTTTATTTGTTTTTACTATATATTTAATTATAAAAAATGATTATACGGTAGGAATATTTTCAATAATTGGAAACTACCTACTAATTAATATTATTTCGTAGTTTTTTCAACATTTTATACTAACGCAAAATGGTACTTATTTTATCATAAAGCATGCTGTTTCACTCAGTATGAAACATAAATTTTATTAAAAATAATATAATTATTAATACTATATAGAAAATATGTTTAAATAATACAATTTTGATTAATTTATCCAAACAATTTTAACATTCATATCCAAATCATATCCAAACAAGTTTAAACATAATTTTCTTAATTTAAATAACTAACAAAACATTATATGTACCTATACTTCGAATAATATAACTTAAACGTGTCCTAAAAATGTGTTCTAAACATTTTATATAATTTTCGATAATATGTAATATGATAAATATAACATATAATTTTCTATAATTTAGAACATTATAATTTTATTTTACATATTTCAATGTTTCAAATTTTATGTATTTTTTTTTATTTTTATTTTCCTCGTAAGGAGACGTCTGTCTGTACTCCTATCTCATAATCCCCTAAAGGTGACATTAAGTGTGTAACTTTGAAATTTCAAATGGAAACTCCGATTATTTATTTCAAATTAATATTTTACGTCAGAAAATATGTTGAGTTTATTTGAATAATTTCTTAAAAACTATGCTTTGGTTAAAAGTTTTATAAAGTTAAATTTACCATTTACTACCATAGGATCAAGACAGAAACAAAATCTAAATTTCTTAGTCTTGTTCTCACGAACACGATAAATGGTAACTTTAAACTATTACACGTTAAAACAATTTTTAAAAAATTAAATATATTTTGTATATCTTGTATCATATAATTCAAAATCGCATTACAAAATGGCTGTCTCCATTAGAAATTTTAGTTTTCCCGCAAGCAAACATCTTCTTCAAAATATTAGTTTTATTTCATGCAATATTTATCTCTCAAGACAATCTGAGTTGTCACACCCTGTACTATAGAATTTTGTACAATTTATATACCAGTTTAGAATAATTGTTTTATTTATAAATATTTTTTGCTTTGTTTATAAATATATACTTTTATTTCAAATTATACATTTACGGTATTATTTTAATTAAGAAATTAAAAAGCACTTCATAAATTAGATAAATTTAATCTAGAACATGCAATAATATGTTATATATAATTATTGAAAAAATTGTTAAGATTTTTTCAGATTTATTTTTAAATTCAAATTCATGTGAATGTCGCTTTAAAACTTCTCTTTTTAACATAAATAGTAGTTTATGTTATAGAAATATGTTATGTAAAAAGATTTTGTTTAGTTTTAAGCGATTTAATTTAATTTAATTTAATGATGATAATTCATACATTTTAGTATCCTAGATATAGTGTTATTTATTAAATGTGTATGTAATTATAAATTTGTATTCTTTGTGTGTAAACATTTTGATACAAATAATTATTGAAATGTATTGAGATTGTAGTTATCATTAAATATCAGTATAAAATAAACTTTGATATATTACGTTAATTTTTTATTTGTATTCTAGTTTAAATGAATTTAAAACTAAATTATATGACATTATGTGAATATAAAATTTTTTAAACGCACATGTAGTAATAGTTGTAGAAATTTTAACTTGTTGAACTCCTATAAATTAATGGAGTAAAATAATGAATAATAAAATAATAAAAATTAATACTGATTTATACATTTGTCTTTTGTAAATAGTCAATAATTATCAGCGTGGAATAATTTCTCGTGACTTCACTTCTGACCTCTGTCACCATAAGTACAGCCATATTAAAACCATAGTTCTTGCAAAAATACTTGCAAATTTTAGTGCCGCGAATTTAGCTTTTGATTTAAACTTATATATTAACAATAACATGGGTCAAATATTTTCCACAGTTGTCAAAAATAATATTAAGAAACATGTTATAAAGTAGAAAATTTGTTACAACTGGATTTTAATTCACGTTTTGTACTTTACATTTTGAGATTTTGCAAATAAGTTAAATTTATCTGTTTTAAATCTATTTACTTTCTTGTCATTTTCACTGATGTTAGATTTACAATACTGGTTTTATATTAATCTTTAGTCATATTGAAATAATATTATTAAACATTTATAATAATAAATCAATCTAATCATTAATATATTAGTTCACATAACACTGCATTATTTCTTAACAGCAAAATGAAGATCATTTTGTTAAAACTCAGATAATTAACTTGGGAATATTTCGATAACATTCGACAAAAAAACGTAATTTTTATGTAACAAGATATAACATAAGTATTGTGTAAATCAACATTTATAAATTATTAATCATTGAAAATAACCATTTAAGAACATGCAACAATGAGAGATTTTAACAGCCTGTTTACTAATTAATTATTAAAGAATATTGTTAATTTTATACTTTATGTAAATTTTCCATTTTTTTTTTTTTGCAAATTTTGCAAAGAATTACACAAAAATAGTTGTACATTTAAATATAGGCTATACGAAATATTTGTTGTGAAATATTTTTCAAGCAAATCATAAAATTCTTTCTTGAAACAGGATATATTGCCCACTTTGTGTCATTTTTATTAAAAACTTTAAATTCGTGAAATATAATATTAAATTAAAATTAATAATGCAATTAAAAATTATGTAAGAAGTAATAGAACTTCAAATTGTTATTTATGATGAAATGTTTATAAATGTAATTATTTCTAAATATTTATATTTCAGAAGTTGTAAGTTTTTGTTTGAAATGGTTGATTATACGTGGAAGAATTTCAGATTGCATATTTATTGAGCGTTGCTAATAATATATAATTAAATGCAGGTCCTCCAGAGCCACCAGCCGGCATACCAAGCGTTAGCCTGAACACCGGCAACCGCACTAGCGGTATAACCGTGACTTGGTGTTGTCCACCGTATGACGGAGGTTGCGCTCTTACGGGATATTCCGTGGAGATGCGTCGCAAGAACGAAGCCGATTGGACGTCAATTACGGAGGTCTGTCATTCGCTTAGTCACACTGTGACTGATCTCAAGCCAGAAGAAACTTATCAGTTCCGTGTTAGAGCTATAAACGTGCATGGTGCCAGTGAACCTAGCAACGAATCTAATCCGATCATGCTTTTATGCGAACAAACGGCAGAAAAAGAAAAGAGTATTGATGTTTCGGATGATGAAGAAGAATACGGTAAATATTGAAAAATACAGTTGTTTGTTCGAATAAAATATATAATTGTGCAAATTCACGTTTAGGTGACTCACATACTTAAAGATAAACATTTGTCATTAAAGAAAGTATTAAATATAGTTTGATTATTCTAAATAAATTCTATTGCAATATTATTAATAAAAATAATTAAACTTTATGAAGTTTAAATTATACATTCGTACTAATTATCTATTTTATTGCTGTTGAAATTGAAATATACTGGCATTACTGTGTTTTTTTTTTTTAATAAGTTATTCAAATATAGAGTAGGTTAATCGAACGTAAATGAAAGAGAAAATTGTATTAATTATATATAAAAATTAATTGTTATTTTGTCAAATGTATCAAATTTTATAACAATGACCTGATATCTTATCTACTTTTACGTTTCATATATATTTCAACCGAAACTAAAGCAGAAAGAACTGTTCAAATGTTTAATGTTAAATGAATTCTATATCTAATAAATAATAAATGAAGATATTATTTTAAATGATTATTTATTAGACTTCGTATATTAATATTCATTAACAAGTATTGGAATTTCTATTTCGTTGAAAGTGTTAGTATTTCAGGTATTTATTTAATGACGTAAACTTACATTTTTATTTAACTTATTATGTATAATAATACAATTTATCAAAAATACCGTATTTTATGAATATCAAGTAATTTTAGATTATAAAATAATATAAAGTTACTAAATTACATATAATATAACTTAAAATATGCCAGTAGATGACAGTAACTCTCAGAGAAAAAACCGATTAAATAATATTACATTTTTGAATTTATATTAATCTATTATTATGATTATTATTCATTTCATGTAAATAATTGTCCTCAAAAACAAATATTTTTGAAAACAAAAGTGTAAAAGAATGACAAGAGTTTTCATTTATAAAAATATTATCAAAATTTTGGTCAAACGAATTCATTTTTAGACAATTTTAGTATACATTTTTAGACTCAAAATATTTATACTGATAAAACTCAATACATTTAATGTTCTAATGGCTTAAATTTCTCGAAAAAAAATTGTGTACTAGCTATAAAAAATAAGCGTTTTTCTAACTTTTTGATTGTATTGATAATTTTTTTTTCTATTAAACCTCTATTAAAACGAAGTAATACTGAAGTTCTTGCTCACTTTTTAACCAATAAATCTTAATTTTAATTTAATTTTTTAAAATATTTGAAAAATTATATTACTTACTCAAAATTGCAAATATTTACTCTCTCACATTCTGTCATCTCATATACTCTCACCCACTCTGTTTTCTTAGATTATTTATTAAATGTAGTAATAAAATGTTGCAAAAGATTTCAGTGTACTTTAACTTACTTAATAACTTCTAAAAATAAGATCAGTATCATAACCTGTAAATAGTTTCTAAATATTTTGTCAGATTTATTACTTATGGGATTTAATATAATTTTGAATAGGCGATGAAATATATCTATTGTTCATTTCTTCTCCTCCTCCTATCACCTAGAATATTAAAATATAAAATAAATAAATTAAAAAAAGTGAGGCGATGTATATTCTCAAATTATTATTTAAGGTACTTCCTTTATCATTATATCATTGATTAATCTCTCCAATAAAATAACGGAAGTTATATAAATACATTAAATCTGTATCTTTATTATAAACTATGATGTACATTTAATATATGTGGTAGTATTGCGATGTGCATATTTACATAATATATATAATTAAGTAATTTTATAAGTTGTACTCAACAAAATTTTATTTACGATTTATTGTAAAACAAATGTGTTTGAATATTTAGTCCAATAAATTTTTACTTCATTAAACAGTTATTTTAGAGGTTAATAAATATCTCAATGGATATTACGCGTACTTTATATGTTGAATCTACATGAATATTTTATTCAATTATTTTATTAATAAATTTTACATATTTTTAATAAATTCAATTTTTTTCGAAAATGTTCTGGAAGTTTTTTCTCAATGCAAATGTAATACGTTTTAAAATATTTCTCTTTCATTACAATTTCAGCATAGTTTTACCCATTTTTAAACAAAATAATATTATCATTTTGCGGCTTAAATTAGTTAAATTAATATATTTTGTAAAAAATAAAAAAATAATAAAAGTAACATATATTCTTGGAAAAATAAAAAATATTAATACAATAATAAACTATTATTCATATTTTATATTTTAGATACATCTAAATCTATTTCAACCAATGCAGTAGTGTCACTTGAAGACAGTGATAAGTTTAAAGAACGTTTTGAAATTTTTGAAGAACTGGGGAAAGGGAGATATGGAGTTGTTCGACGAATTACCGATAAATCGAACGGCACGTCTTACGCAGCCAAATTTGTCAAAACCATTAAAATGGCTGATCGTAAAATAGTTCAAGAGGAAATGAAAATAATGAATTTATTAAGACATCCAAAACTCCTCAGGTTAGAAGCAGCATTTGGAAAGCCTAAAGAAGTTATAATGGTTACTGAATAGTAAGTATTTAACAATAAATTTAACTGCTAAATTATTTGAAAATGTTCTGGAATCATTCCGTAATTATCGTATCAAAAAATGTATACGTAAATGCAGCTTTAAACATATTTGATGTATTGTCTGTTAAAAAAAACAACGAATTACACATATGTTCCTACATTATTTTTATTTTACATTATTTCTTAATTTTTTTTGTTCAGAAATAAAGTATAAATTTTGCAATTGATACATTATATTTTCAGCATTTCAGGAGGCGAACTTTTCGAAAGAGTTGTTGCCGATGATTTCACATTAACCGAACGAGATAGTATATTATTTATAAGGCAGATATGTGCGGCTGTAAAATACATGCATGAAATTAACATTGTTCATTTAGATTTAAAAGTGAGTTTGTAATCAATGAAAAATATTTGAGATCAATATTATCAATAAATTTTGTAATTGAAATATTCAAATATACTCTATTAAATCAAAATGGATTAGGAATCGAACACCAATAACGACAAATATAATATTAACGAAACTGATAATTATTGGACGGACGCTAATATATATTTATAAAATGAATTAAGATTAAATTAAATAATTGATAAGTATCTCTAAAATTTAAGTTACTTTTTAATCATATAATTTCAGCCAGAAAATATAATGTGCCACACACGAACGTCTCATCGAATAAAAATAATCGACTTTGGTTTAGCACAAATTCTGAAACCAGGTGTTCCAACTCGAGTTTTGTTTGGAACACCTGAATTCATGCCTCCAGAGATTATAAGTTATGAACCTATCGGCACTGAGTCTGATATGTGGAGTGTAGGAGTTATCTGTTATACTTTGTAAGTCCTGTATCTTTAATTTTTAATTGGTAAACTTCGTGTGACTCTAAATAGTTAATGAATGTATGATTACGATCATTTTTAGATTAACTGGTTTGTCTCCTTTTATGGGTAATAACGATGCCGAAACATTGTCAAATGTAACTCGAGCTATTTATGATTTCGACGACGAAGCATTCGATTCTATATCACAAGATGCTAAAGATTTTATTAGTGCATTACTAATAAAGAAAAAAGAGTAAGTTCAATTATAATTTTTGTTAATGTATTACAGAATTGTTCAATTTGAATCTTAGAATAACTTTACGTTTTATTTAAATACTCATATAATATATTATATTATATTTTATATTATATTAAAATCTTAAAAATATTAATATAATTTACACTTAATTGCCATTATTGTTTACATATGCAGATTACGCATGTCTGCTAAAGCCTGTCTAGAACATCCCTGGATAGCACAGCATACAGAAAATATGAGTAGAATTGCATTATCAACTGAGAAACTGAAGAAATTTATAGTACGAAGAAAATGGCAGGTAATGTGAAAAATATTGTTCGTCTTAAGAAAAGAAATTATACTTTTTTAGTATTTGCATGATTTAATCATCATTATATTAATGAAAAATCGTTTACAGTACATAATGTTTGTAGTTTAGTCTTAATTATTATATTTTTAAATAAATAAATAAATTACTAAATTAATTATTTATCAGTTTGTTGTTTTTTAGCATGTTAAAATTTATAATCACTGATGTTGAACAATTTTATGAAACTTACGAATTGTACTTTGTTGCTTTAAATTATTAACATTGTGTGTATTGGTTTGAATTGTTTTACTAACAGAAAACAGGAAATGCTATACGTGCTCTTGGAAGAATGGCAATGCTCTCTAATAGCAAACGAAGTCCATCTATCTCACCAGTATTATCTCCGACTGATTCTTCATCACAATTTTTTGACGACAACAACTTTTCTGCAAATTTAATGGAAAATATTATGAAGAATGAGGCTTTAGAAACAGAAATTAATGAAAAAATTGACATAAACGAAACAAATGAAAATAGCATTGATGTGGAAATTGCAGAGCCGATAAAACAACAAAGTCAGAATTTGGATCTAATTAAGGATTCTTTAAATAATGCGATTGAAGCAGAAAGCGTTATAATAGAAAAATTAAACAGTTCTACCAGTGAATTTGAAACAACAAATGATAATTCTGTAATTTTATCATCATGCAATATTTCTAACACTGAAATAAATTATACAGACGCGGAAAATATTTCAGGAAAGCTAAACAATGAAGAGGAATGCAATAATCAGATCGAAAAGGTTGAAGTATTATTTACTGAAGAAGAAGCAGATAGTTTCGCAGAAAAATATGCAAATACTGAAACGACAAACATAAGTCCAATTCATGATTCCGAAGTTAATGTAAAAAATCTTAATGATACAGATAATATAATTATTAAACATGTGAGTTTTGCAGTAGATGAATCAAAAAAAATTTACGATAATAAATTTGCTATGGATAAAAAGAACGAAGGAAACTGTAATTCGTGTGAAACGATAGGAAAAATAACACAAATTTCTACAGCTACTTTAATAATAAATTCACATGATTCTGAAGAAATAACTCCTTCAGAAGAGATTTTCAGATCAGAAACAGTCATATATCCGCAGACGGTAAATGCAAACTGTGAAGAGAAATTAATTTTGAACAATCTATTTGAGGCACATACAAATAATGATGACCCTACGGTATTAATACCCCATGTTGAGAGTACCTCTAATATAGAAGAATCCAATGGAGGAAGAATACCAAATGAAGATAATATAAAATATAATACTGATAAAATGGTTTCTGTAACTGATTCAGAAATGATAGTTCCACAATCTTATATTGAAAATAATTTTATTGAAAAAGAACCAAATACCGAAAGTATTATGGTTGACGATAATAAAATGTATGTTAAAGAAGAAACGGCCACACTAGCTGATGTATCTTTAATTATAGAAGTTCAAGATTCAACATCTCAAACCGAAAGTACTTATAACGAAGAACAAATAAGCGTAAAAAATATTACTGAGGAAGACAATAATACACAATTATGTCAGGAAAAAAATGATGAAGAATCAGTTAGTACAACTGAAAGTAAAAAACATTTCAAAGAATTTAAACGAGTCGAAAGTTTACCTACATCTTCAGTTCCCTTGCAAACTTGTACAATAGAAAAATTTTTGCGCAAAACTAAATCTGAATATCCAGGTTTGTACATTAAATGAATTTATATTATTAATTTAACAAAATTTTGATATGAAGTGATGCAACTAAACATTTAGCATTGTTTTAAATAAATGAACATTAGAGTTTTAATGTTCATTATAACACTGAAATATATAGAAAGTTATATCCATAATACATCTATAATAATAAACAAAACATTATTTAAATAAAATCCAAATAAAAAAGTATAACAAATAATTACAAATAATTAAAAACATTTCATGAATGTTTCTGATACTTTCATATAAGTATAATTAAGAGTACTTAATGTACTTTAAAATGATTATTTTGTATTGTCATACACAAGATAATCTCATATACAAAAATTCTCATATATATTAAAAATAAAAATATTAATTTTACAGATTCCATTAAAACTGAGACCTCAAGGTTAACTGGAATAAGTCGATTTAATGTATACACAGGAAATGTAAGTCGAACAGCACAGTTTTTTGAAAAGAAAGAGGTTAAAACTGATGTTGATAAGCAACAATCAAAAAATATCCAGGGAGACATTTTGCCAACGACCATACCTTCGAAACCTCACAACGAAAAGTTTCAGAAAGCATTTGCTTTTTGGAATAAATAGATTTTACATTACATTATCGATACAAAAATACTTTTTCGAATGCGAACGTAATATCGACAATCAATCACCTGTTTTTGAAAAATTTAAAAAACCTTATAGAACAATTACTTCATTTTCAGATATTTGTATAAAATTATAAATCTCTACATGTATTAATTATTTAGAATGCAGGCTGACTTAGAAATAATTTTAATCGCTGGATTAACGAAAATAAAAAAATAAATATATAAAACTGTAAGAAACGTAACACAAAGAGTCAATATTGCTGGTGATATGTAATATCGCGTAGATTCCATTGTCTTACATTAACTGTTGAATGTTTAGATTAAATAAATAAATTTTAGATCAAATTATAATATTGTTTTTATGATTGTACAACAGATAATGTTTACAGAAGTTTTTGAATTATGTATGTTTAATTGCATTATTTGAATGCATTGAATTGTGTCAAATTTCGTAAAAAAAAATAGTAATACTTTGAAATAATTTTTCATTTGTAGCGTGCATGATATTACTGCTCACATTATATTACTGGGTCGTCAAGGATGAAATTTGTAAAATTTCCGACCGATCCATTATGCAAACTACAAGTTTCATCCTGACGACCCAATATCTCTCAAAAAAGTGGTGTTAAAGTGTACATTTATATTGAAAATAAAGTCTTAAGCATACGGTTAATTAATATAATATTTTCCTACAACAAAAAATAATCATTTGAGAAATATGTGATATTATACAGATTAATTTTCAAAAACGCGTAAAAATATTATTCAATTAGGTAATTTGATATAAAAAAATTAATTATTTTTTCTTCACAAAAATTACTTTCTAGCATTTAAAAAACGCAACTTTTCCCCATATATATTTTTTTTATACCTCATTAATTATTTTCTAAACAATAAAAAAACAAAGTCTGATTTTTTCTAAACGTATATTAAAATAAAAATTAACAATCGGATCAGTACTAACATAATATCAAGAATTAACAACGATTAGTAAATCACATAGATGAGACACCAGTATACCTTGATTCATTACCAACATCTATATAACAATTCCAACAATTATAAACGTATTATGATAACATTGTTATACTCTACAACTTTAAGTACACTCAGGCATCATACATGTATGAGATATAAGTGCATTGTACACAAGGTGTTTATTTTAAGTTAATAACTTAGAATTCGAGAAATCAACTATGTATAAAAAAAAGACCCACATAAATATTACTATTTTCAAGGCGTGGGGGAGGGGGATCTGTTTGGGTAAAACCTTCTTGAATAATCGATGTGAAA
>JABFOX010001778.1:0-12402 GCA_022817665.1 Axea sp. ZL-2020
AAAGGCTGAAAGGTCACGTAAAAATAATGGATTTCTTTTTCCCCAACCTAATATTATAGCATTTTAAGTAACAGAAATTGATTTTTTGTTTATTTACAATGTTGCACATTTTTGTAAAAGAATTGCTTGTTGTAAATGTTTTTTATGTACTTATTGCAAATGTAATTTTATTTAAATAATCATACAGGAAAAATTAAATTTAATTGATTTAATAATATACTTTAACTCTATATACATTTGATGCATAATATACAAATTAAAAATTACAAAAGCTTTATTTTAATTAAATTAGTTTTATTTCATATATATTTATAAAAATGTGTATATTTATCAATTATATTATTCAGTATAAATATATTTTAATTTTAATTTTATTTTGAAATAAAAACTTATTTTACACATATATCACAAATTTCATTTTTTTAAATAAAAAAAATAAATAAAACCTTTCAATTTATATGTAAAACTAATAAAAGAACAATCAAGTAGTTAATTTTGTATATTTATATATATAAAAAAAAAAAAACTAATTATTTACTTGTGTTAATGTGTTTAGTTTTTTTTATATATAAACTAACAAAACTTACAATTTGATAATTTATATATAAAAAAAGTAACAAAACTAAAAACCCCTCACTTTCATTGGCTGTTTTTTTTTGTTTTCTCATGCATAATTTAACAAACAAACTAAACTAAAAAGTTGTTAAGTTCATTATTTTGTTAGTACTTTTGTATATAAATTAACAAAACCTACAACTTGTTAGTTTCACAAGTTTTATTAATTCTTTTTATACATAAACTAATCAAGCTATAAACTTGCATAATGCATTAATTTTGTTAGTATTTTTATGCATAATCTAATAAAATTAATGACTAGTTATTAATATCATTAGTTTTATTAGTCTTTTTATATATAAATATAACAGAATGTATTTTATTATACATTTTATACACAAAGATACTAATACAACTAATGAAATTAACAAGTTGTAAAATTTAAACGACTTCATTAAATGTATTTTAATTTTATTTAAAAATATGAAATATATGACATTTGTGTAAAATAAGTTTTTAATTAAAAATATTAAAATTAAATAACATATTTATATTCAAAAATATAATAGATAAATGTAAACATTTTTATAAATATTTCTATTACATTTATTAAATTTTAAGATTGAAATTAACATGAAAAATGTAATTGAAATAAAAATAAAATTTTATACAGTTCCAATTCAAATTGCTCACAAATAAAATATATCTTCTGTTGTGCCCGGTTCACCTTACTTCGATGAACATAACCTCAAATTTTCAATTTACTGTGGTCAACTTCAATAATATACTCTATATAGAAATCCAGCCTATTTTTTGCATAACACTCATTACTTTTATTTCTTTTAAAATGTTAAATATTTTTAATGGTTTAAATAATGAAATAGATCTGCAATTTATGATTCAGTTTTTAATTTTTGTTTTACAATTGGTGTTGTACAAGATGATTTCTAAATCAACAAAATTATTCTTTATTTAAATTAATATTCAAGAGTAACAGAAAATGTAAAGTTACGTTTTTAGTTAAGCAAGTGTTCAGACACAAAAATGCGACACAATGAAATAAAAATATAATGCCGTGATGCCCAAGTTTGCTACTTTCATTAGTTTTGTATACCAAAATTCAAGGATTTTAATTAATTTTTCATTACTAACTAATGTTCCAAGATGTGTACGAAGTTACAATTATATTATTTATTTAGAGTTAAAATTATTAGATTTCTTTTGCCTATATAAAATGGCATCGTGTATTTCATGCGTTTACCATATTGCGTGTCGCGTTTTTATTTGAATAAACAATTCTTTTAATTAATATTAATAAATTACTATACAATTCTTTACTTTTTATGAATACCTAATTTATATTATTAAAAATGCCAATTATAAAAGATCTGTTTTTACAGTCTTGTTCCTTAAACCAACTATTTCTTTTATTCTACATGTGAAATTTACTAACGTGTATGTATACGTAAATCTTTATTATATGATTGCGATAAAAATGAAAAATGTTAGAAACTGACAAAAGAAAAGCATATTTCTTTTAAAAGAAATGTTTAATAATTAATGTAAAACATTCAATTATTCAAAAAACTAACCTATAAGATTACTAAGTACACACAATAACAAACTTTGGTTAAACTCCAGTATTGGTACGATAACTGAAGTTGGCCACGGAATTAACATATGGCCACGCCGTATGGAGGTTATTTTTCGTTACATTTTGTTTTAATAACAAATTTTTAATTTAATAGATATAGTAGAAATATTTATAAAAATATGTTTTAATTTTGAATTAAACGCTTGTTTTATTTTTATGTCATATATTTCATTTAAATAAATTAAAAAAAAATTTAATAAATAAAACTTTCATTTTATATATGAAATATATATATATAAATAAACTAACAATTTGTTAGTTTTATTATGAAATCGTAGTCTTATTTTACACTAGAAATGCTAATATTGTGTTTAAACTAATGTATGTATTTGAAACAAATGTAATTGTATTTGTATTTTATTTTTATTCCATTTCAATATTTTTAATAATATTATAAAGTTTTAGTGTTATTTTATAATAAAAATGTTATTTTTTTTTAAATCTATATTTTTTTCGTTTAATAATTATTGAATAATTATTATACTTAAATAAATGATGTAATTATTTTATATAAATAAACGTATTTATTGTATTTATACTGAATTTTCACTACATTAAATTGCATAACATTAATTACAATTTAAATTTAATAATTTAATTGTAATATAAAAATCTATTAAAGTACTATTTCAAATTACCCGCCATTTGACTTTAGTTTTGGGGTACTTAGACAGGGGCGTCGAAGTAGGTAAAAAAGTGAACATATTTGTCTAATGTAAGTTTGTACCCCTTGCAAGCATAAGTTTTAACCCTCTGAAGAATTCTAAAATGACTTTTATTAAAGGTAAATTAATTATTTCAATAGAATATAGTTATTTCTTTATAAATAAGAATAAAATTTATCCTTTTCGTGTAAAGTAAATTATTAATATTTGCTGAAATGTGATAAAATGGTATATTTAAAATGAAACAAGCATGTGTGCACACTACATAACTTGTGTCATTCATGTTTAAAGGATTTTAAAAAAATTAATTTAAAATTGTTTTATTTAATAATTTTGAAGTTAATTTTAAATTAATAAATTACTATTCATAATTATGCTTTTTACAGAAATTATAAATTTATTTGAAAATTCAATTTAACATTGAGATAGACAATTTTAATTATCTAATATCAAATGATAAAAATTAAACAAATATTGTATAAAATAAGTATTCTAAATGTATAAGATAAAGATTTTAATGATTTTTAATACTTTATTTAAAAAATACTTAGCTTCATTTCCACATAGTATCCAAACATAAAATAATAAATCTAAATAATTATTGCATAAATCCATAATATATTTGTTATAAAGTAGCAAATGAAAGGTGAATATATATATGCATATTTATTTAAATCTTTATTTTTCTTATATACGCATAATTTTGTTTACATAAATTTCATATTTCTGTATAAAACGTTTCTATTAAAAATATGTCTCTAATATTAAAATTAAAATATATTATAAGCTAATCTTATAACTAAATTTATAAAATAATGTATATATTTTTAAATATAATTATGAAATTATATTTATATACATTTAATTAATATAATTAATTAAACAGCAATCAAATGACTAATAATAAATAATGAATTAATATCAATTTTGTTTTATTTCATTTCTATGTTTACCAATATTATAAATATAAATGAAGTCTTTTGTTACTTTAAATCCCTTTTAAGATCATTGTTATTTTTTTTGTGAATTTATAAATATCTACTAAAAATTAAGTAAAAAATTATCAATATGATTTATAAAACTTTTATTTTCTTTATTTTCAGAATTAAAACGTTGCTTAAATTCTGTGGATGAGCCTACAGAAAAACGCTTGAAGCTTGATGATGGGTTTGTTTCAACAAAGAAGGACAATGTAATGGAATTAATTTGTAATATGATTCAACAAGGATTTGAAAATAAAAGCAGAGATACAAGTCTTTATGAATGTTACAAAAATATTTATAGCAATGCACATGCACAAATCTATTTTAAGAGGAATTTATTTTCTTTTAATTCTCTCCTACAAAGTTTATTGAATTTGACTTTAAAAAGCATAAAAGAGGAAGATGCAGAACTAGCAACTCTATGTTTAAATTGTGTTAATGCTAGTTTGGATTTTATGTTAGATATATGCAGAGGATCTGCAATGAGAAATAAATTGGAAAACATATTTTTATCTGATTTAATGTATCCGTTATGCACAGTGGCAAATAATCAATATCTGAATATCAATTTTAAATTAAATATTTGTATTCGAAAATTAATATTTAACAAAGTGAATAAATCAAAGATGAAGGATGCTAATGAAATTGATAAACTTTTGCTTTTCATTATTTTAAAGCAAACATCATATAAGTTAGATACTGAAACCACCAAGTTATGCTTTGGCAAAGTTATAGAAGTAGCAAAAGAATTGAATGATATAATTTTGATAAATTTTGTATTACGGAAATTAATATCATGTTTAATGAATAATGAAACTAAATCATGTGGAATTGATGCTTTACTTAATTCTGTAAAAAATGTTACTTTTGATTTCAATTATGAAATTGAAGGAGTAAGTTTAACATCATACTTAGAAGATATTGTACAATGGATAATTAACAAAAAACATTTAATAACATTTGATTATAATATATTGAAGTCAATAGCTGAAATTAATGTAGTTATCTTAGAAAAAAAGATTGAAATCTTGCTAAATAGAATATTAAAGGATCAAAATCCATTGGGAACTATTAATAAAGTTTATGCTGATCTTATGAAATTATTATTACATGTGTCCATAACTTTGAAACGAGAAACAAAATTTGTTCTCTGGTTATTAAATGGAATTAAGGATTCTGCTAAACGACAGAATTTTAATTTACAAATGACTGAATTTTTGGATTGTGCATTTTTTGAATTATTTTCTAAATTAATTTTCCGTATTGGTAATAAACAAGCTTATAATATTCTGAAAACATTAATGCATTTTATGAAAACAGAAATTATTAATGAGATAGATGATAATTTGTTAGGTAAGTTAATTACAAATATAATACTTCTATAAGAATATTAATATTGAATTTTATTAAATATTTAATTTCGCTAGTAAATTTATATAAATATATGATAAATGCTTTGTGTATTGCTTACATTTAATTTAAACAAAAATTTTGTTTGCAGATAAAATCTTAATAATGTTTGAACTAGTATCAGAATTATTAATTGTTTATTTTAATGGAGTTGATATACAGGACCATTTGCGTACTGAAATTGCTGGAGAGAAATTTATTCAAACTATGCTTGAATTACAAAAACTGCTTCATGCATTACTAGATAAAACTTTAGATTTACAATATAATTACAATCTAGCAAAATGTTTGTTGAAATTAATGTATAAATGGGAATTTTTTACTTGGATATTTAGTGAATACAGTGATAAGAAATATAGTGTTCATCCTAAAACATTAATTATTAATAGAGAACAACTCCAGAAATTTATTAAAAGAATTAATACCTTTGAAAATGACGAATTAGAAATAACAATGGTAATTTAATTGCATTATGTAAATAATTTAAATAGTTATATTGTAAATTATAAATTAATAGTAAATTATTTTATTTTAGATAAAGTATTTGAGGTTTCAAAAATTTCGTGATTCCAATAAACATGTAAATTTAGTGCAATATGAACATTTATCAAACAATTTAATATTACGGCTTACTTGTTTGGAAAATCATACAGATAAATTGCAATGTGTAAAGGATGATTATATATTTGATTTAGAAGGATCTTTTGATGAACTGAAAAATTATTCAAAGAATGAAATACTGGTAGACAATTTTCAGTATACAAGTTCACTGATATGTAAAGCATTTTTAAAAATATCATTAACTGTAAAATCTAAATATATAAAAGAAATTATAAAAGAAGCGAATTTGGTAAGTAAAAATGTATAATTTTCTACTAAAAATAGTGTTACTAAAATATTAATCAATATTTATTAAGATAAATTAAATATATTTTTCATTTTTTTATTAGGTAGCTTCATCTTTGTATGCAGAAAATGATCCTGAAAATTCATTAAAAGAGTCACTTTCAAATTTAAAAGAAGTAATGTTTAATTTGCCATTGGAACAAATCGATAAAGAAGATTGCGAAAAAATACAGGATGTTTTAAAAGTTTTGTGTGACTTAAATTTTGAATTTTTATCACTAAATATTAAACGAATAATATTTATGCTATTATACAGTATTTGTGAAATGTGCAAATCTGATAAAATAATACTAGAATATTGTGGTATAATTTTCGCAGGTAAATATTTATACATTATTTTAATATACAAAATTACTATATAATAAATAAATTATATTATATTAATTTATATATAAAATTATATATAAAATAATAAAAAATATATAATAAATAAATTATATAATAATATATAATAAATAAATAGTTCGTTTAAATATATTTAGTTTATTATATTTTTTAAAAAATGTGATTAATATTTTTTGTTACAGATTTATTATACAATAATGAGAAACAATTTGCGAAATATGTACATCCAATGTTTTTTCTTAACATATCACTCAAACCTTATATGTTTGACGTTTTATTTATAAATTCTTTAAATAAGAAAAAGTTCTTCGACTGTATGCATAAGTATGTTCTTTCCGACACTTTTAAGTTACATCATGCCTCTACTTTATTAAGATGTCTTGAAAACGCTACTCTTAAATGCGACAGTGAAAAATCTAAATTACAGTTAAAGAAATTGTGCACATTTGTGTGTAATACTATACTTGAACGAGCCAAATTACCTATGGCTGATCCATGTGAAATTAAGGCTTTGAATTTATCTTTTAAAGAACATTTATCAAATAAAACTGTTAGTGAAGATCTAAAAAAGTCGATTTTTGAAACTTTAGAACATATAATGGTGTGTATATTACAGTTTTTCACATTTTAAATTACAAACTTAGTTATAATTTTAACTAATTAAAATTAACTACTAAGTTTCATGAAAATCGTTTGAAAATTTATGAAAACCAAAAATTTAATGAATCTAAATTATAGAAGATATGTGCTTATGTTATATATTGAGTTATGTATACATTCTGATATTGTTTAATATGCTATTAGAGAATTTTATTCTATTAATAAATAATTTCTCATTTAATATATTAACTTTTTTAGAATACATATTTTAATAAACCAGCTACAGAAATAAAGGAAGAAGAAAGGTCTCTGTTAGATGCAGTTAAACAATTAGCGGTTAATGCATTACAGAATAATATTTGTATGGATATAAAAAATGATATTTTAGATTTCATTTATAAAACAGATATAATTATAAAAACAAAAATGTTATCTTTATTTAAAATTTATCAAAAAGAAGATTTTATTAAATATTACGATCTTTTACAAAACCAATTGGTAAATATAAGTTATATAAATACCGAATAATATTAAATTTTATTTATATTTATAATAAAGGTTATTAAATTATTTGTTTTTACAGCTAAATGCGTGTGAAACATCAAATAAGGATTTATTGATAAATTATGTTTCTAATTGGAATGATATTATTCGAGGTGATGTTGGCAAAAATCAGGAACTTCGTATTAAAAGTTTAACAAAAGCTTTAGTTACTTTGTCAAGCTTTAAACTCAGTAATGAGCTGTGGGAATCAGCACTGCAGTTTGTGTCCGTTGTTATAAGTACAGCGAAACTCTCAGTAACCAGAACTGTCATAGATACATGTATAATGATTATCCAAAATTATGTGCACCAACATGATATGGAATATTGTGTATACATATTACAAGTTTGTTCTGATTTATTTATGCATAGAGTAGAATTTGCTGTAGACAGGACTAGTATTATTTTAAACATCTTTGAAAATTCAGTTAAATATATAATTAGGGAATCTCGAAATACAGAAAATCAAAATAAAAATAAAATTTTGTTGCTATTAAATGCTGTTGAAAAGTAAGTATATTTATATTTTTTAGTGTAGAATTTTATATAAAAACTGTATTTATGAATAGATATTCTAATAATATTAAAATGTTAAATTTAAAAATCTGTTTTCATTATTTATATTGGTAAAATTTATATATGATATCACTTTTTCAGAGTTACAATTATATTTAAAAAATTTAAGAAAGATATTGGAAGATCACTTATCTATACCATATCAAATTTAATCAAGTGGTATTCTGAAGATTTTATACCGCCTTATGTAAAGGTAAATGATTTTAAATTATTTAAATTTTATTTTATGCGATATGAAATTACATATTTTAATTCTAACACATATCATTTAAATTTCAGGAATCGTTACAAGTTTGTATTGGAACAATTTTAAGCACTTGTGATCATTATGCTATTGCATTTTTGCGAAGATCATTACCAGAAGCAGAACAGAGAATCTTCGATTCATTTTGTGAAACTTATAAGAAACATTATAAATTTACTGGCAAGATTTAATACAATATTATTCGAATTAGAATAAATTATGTATATATGTAAAACCAAAAATATATATATTTTTTCATTGTTATACATATTTTATAAATTTTTTAATGTAAATAAATAAAATTTACTTATGATATATGGATTTTACATTTTCCATGCTCATAATTACTGGATGTTGTGTCTTTAGAGCAAGATTTTAGTAAATTTTGATCAAATATATATCTGCTTAATGCATAATCACCAATACCGGAAAGAATGGTAACTAGTTTTGCTATTTCATTGATGCTAATCATTTGATCTTTTATATAATTTGTAATAACAAAATCGCTTGCACTTGAATCGTTATATTTTTTTGCAGTTTCATGCACTGATTCCAATTTTTCTGCTACTTCTTTCTCTAATTGAAGTGCTGTCTGTAGTTAATTCAAATATTATATTTGATATTATTAATTTCATAATATTGTATTACTTAAAATTATGTTTTAATTAAATTGTTATTTAATAATTTAATTTTAAACTTACTTGAAATGCATTAAGAGGACATTTCCAGTCTTGATTTATAGGAGCTTCAATAGGACATAAAGTGACCGAACCCCCACGCATATTTATATAATTTATAAATTGTAGAGTATGTTGGTGTTCCTCTTCATGCATTTTTAAAAAGTAATTTCGACATCCTGGCAAAGAAACGTCAACTCTGTTGAAGTAATTTGCCTAAAACATTATAAATAAATTTAAAAAACATTGGAGATAAATGTTTTAAGCATTCGTATGATTCATAACAACAAAAATACTAATTTATTTATACAATAGTTATAATATATTATTATTTATTAATATATCGCGTTATGAATATACATGTAATTTTAAACACTTAATGAAACAAATGATACTTTTTAATAGTACATAAAATTACAAGTAAAGAGTAGACACTTCCATGAAATTCATATATTTTTAACAGTGCATGACTATGTATAAAAGTAAATTTTTTTATACAATATTAGTTACATTTTACTTTTTTTTATATTTACGAATCGTAAAAATTAACAATAACAGTAAAATAATGTTTTCTTTGAACAAACCATTGAAAGGTAATAATAAAAAGCTTTCAATTCTGTCTGTACATGCAAATTCAAAGCAGTTTCAGTTTCCGGGTTAAATTTATACGTAGTTCGATTGCCGTTTGGCCATATTCCAGGTTCAGAGGGGCATACATTCTTCTCATCTTTTACCGATCGGCAATTTTCAGGTGATGATGATGCATTACGTAACACATTTTTCAATATACTGATACATTGCGATATTTTTATATTATTTAAGTTTACTCTTGTTGAATATACTTTTGATTTTGACAGAGTACAATAACCTTTCATACATATTCTTAAAGAAATTATTTAAATTAAATTGTAGTTTACTTAATTAGCTAAATTGTAGATTATGAACGATACTGAAGTTGGTAAACTAATTAACGTTTAATTATAATTATGATTTAGCCAAAACGACGGTACAGATTTCAGGTATCCTATTTGCTGGGTTCACTTTATTTTATAAAACAAGAATCGAGTCACTTCGCGAAATTAAACGTTTCAACACCTGTTCATTACAGTTTATTGTTTAATTTTTTCCTTACACGTTTATATCATTTTATAATATAAGTTGAATTTTAATCAAATTCTATTTCGTTCAATAACTACATTTTTTAAATCATACGTTTATTAATATCACTGCAAAAACTTACAAAGCTGATTTTACAATAAAAGATGAAATTCGATGATTCGTTGACAACAGCATCATTATTCTAAAGTTCTAAAAAGGCCTCAAAATGTTTAAAATGAAATGAACATCCGATTAGTTATTATGGTATAGTAATAAAACAATCGAGTAATGATGTGTTCGAATCGTAAAACTGCCTGATTTACAAATGCGTTTGCCATTTCTGAAATAACTTTCTTGGAAAATAAACAAATAGATATCGGTGCAATTACGCACGTTTAAAGATGCGCGCCATTTCTGTGTTTACGTGATTGGCGATGCGTAAAATGTTCGTGGACGAATGAGAACAATCCACGAAAATCTTTTCACGCGGCAGCATAGATCAGAGCGGTTGCAGTGTTTTACTTTATTTGGAAGATTTTTGTATTTGGATTGAACACATAACTGCCTACGAGATTACGGTATATCTATAAAATTCCAGCTGACAAATTTCCCCAACATCTTCAGTGAAGATGGGACTGTTAATGAGTAAGTATAATTCTTGCATTTCGATTGTTTGATTTCATGTGAATTTAATTGATTTTCTGCCGGTCATGCAGGTATAGAATATCAGATTTATTGTGGCTTTAAAATATTAGAATGAAAAACAATAAGTTTGAAAACAAATACTGATTTGAAAGAAACATTTTTGAAGAAATTATATGCAATTCCATTTTGAAGCACGTTTAATTTTTTGAGCAGCACTGAAATGATTATAAATCGTATATTAATCTAATCTATGTTTCTGAATTAATCAATAATTAAATGCATTTTGAATTGGTGGAGTTTGTTTTTTTGTTTTTGTTTTTTGCTTTTAACATACAATTTTTATTAAATTAAATATGGAATGTTGAAGTAATCTTAAGAATATATATTTCATTAAACGTTCATTTACAAAAAAAATACAATGGAGTATGTTTAAATTGAAGGATTGCTCAAATTACAAACATTTCAATTGGAATGTATAATGTTATTTTAGTATTAAATTAAGTAAATTGTTTTGTATATATATTTTTCTACAAATTAAATAAAAATATTACAATTTTGATACTGTAGGATGAGTTTTCAAACATTGATTGTTAACTGATAAAAACTAATGAGATTTAGAAATTGTCATTGATAATAAAATAAATGTTTTGTATTCTTGTTTAGGATTACTTATATGCATATTTAGCGCTATTATTGGAGTGCAGTGTATGTATTCTTCAAACTCTGATGTTGTTGATTTGACACCCAGTAATTTTGACAAATTAGTTTTACGGGATGATGCTGTTTGGATTGTTGAATATTACGCCCCATGGTGTGGACATTGTCAGCAGTTAAAATCAGAGTATGAAAAAGCTGCCACAGCTTTGAAGGTAAAATATTTATTACTTAATTTAAACTATCGTTTATTCAACTTTTATAAAGAATAACGAGACTTTCAACACAACTATTTCTTATAAATAATATATAAACACACAAAGTTACAAATTCTATTTTATGTATAATTTAGATAATTTTTATTATCAATGTACAAATGTTTTATTTAATTAATTTTAATTAAAATTTAATTAATTAGTAATTTAAAATATTTTTACTTTAATTAATTTCTCCATATAATGCTAAGTTACAATGTTTTACGCATTAAATTTAATTAGATAGTTGTGAAATAGTACTTCTCCTTATCCACTTTCAACATGGGGTGCTAATACACAAAATCAATACATTTTTTAATGCTGATTACAAATCTTAGAGGAAATCAGTTAATTTAGTTAATTTGTATAAAAATGTTAATGCTATAATATATATTTGAACAGTATAAAAGTTTATGAAAATCAATAATGTGATATAATATGGAAATGTTTATTTATCACATTCTTTTGTTTATTCTAGGGATTGGTAAAAGTTGGAGCCGTTAATGCTGATAAGCACACATCATTAGGTTCAAGATACGGTATTCAGGGCTTCCCAACTATCAAAACCTTTGTAGCTGTTACGAGTATACCAG
>JABFOX010001779.1:0-12401 GCA_022817665.1 Axea sp. ZL-2020
AAACAACAGAGAACAACAAAGAGATAATTATATTTATTTAATTTAAATTAATTTAAAATAAGTATTATACTGCAATATTAATTATGTCTAAGTTTTATTATATATTTTAATTATTTCAAATTTACCATCGTTGGATCTTTGCTATGCAATTCCCATGCAAGAGTCCAAGATGCACCTTTTGCTCTGCGTGTATGATGGAAATATACTCGTTTTCTCCATTCATCTCCTTTTAAAGCAATGTGCTGGGTATTTATAATAACAAGATGGTCTCCACAGTAATCTAAATATCATTTTTAAAATATACATTTCACAATTAATAGTTTAAAAAATAATATTTAATGTAATTTAAAATGCATCTTTTAAGATGTTTAAACTTACTCATTGGATGATAAATTGGTTTATAGGCTCCTATTAAGTATTTAGTTAAATGAAGTGCACTTACATATGGATCTTGCCACTTTGCATCATAAATATGCCATATTGAAGCAAATGTGCTCCATTGCTAGAAATTACTTTTCATTAGAAATAAAAGTATTACTGGAAAAATAATTTTAATAATACATGGACATTTCTAGAAACAGTGCATTTTGTTACTTTATTCCATTCATTCCATTTAACAAAAATGACATGTTAAAATATATTTAAGTTAAATTTAATTTTATTAATTTCTTTATATTTGGAATGTTTGTGTTGTAAAGAAAGCAATTCTTGTTTGGTTTTAGCAAAATTGTAACATAATGTTACAGTATACTTCTATTTTGAAAATGTCTTCTCTAAGATTACTTTGTGATTCGGTAATTAGATATTTTTATACAAGTTAATTGTTATTGACTGTTCTAATTACTTTAATCAATTAAAAAATGAAAATTACCTCCCATTATAAAAAATTTTTGTAATGAATAATTATAAAACTAATAAAACTACCTATTTGCAAGAATGGATGACATTTTAAAAACATTTTTAAATTGGTATTTAATTTTATTTTAAATAAAAATTAGAATGTTGGGACTCAATGTTTTTAAAATGATTTTTATATTTTATGTTATTTTATTACACGGTAACAGTATTTTTAATTTCTTTTCTCTTTATAAAATGGTTGTATGTTTTTTAATTTCTAATTATATAGATGAATTAAAATTATTTTTATTTATATTTAAAATACAGGCACATATTACCACCCAATATGAGATACATTATACAACGCTAAAAGAATACATGAGTGACATTAATTTTATAAGGTATTAATTATATAATAATTGAATAACTCACACATGTTATTTAATCGCTAATTTATATTTAGATTATAAAGAATTATTAAAATAATTTTAATTCAACCAATAAATATAAAAATAATCTTTAATACTTTATGTTACAATCATTTGAATTTAACTGATTAATTATTGACATAATGTGCAATTAAATGTGCAACAAATGTGCAATTAAATGATTTATTTTGGGTTTAAATGACTAGATTTTATGTGTCAATAAACCTAACATAACATACTGCATGTGTCGAGTTTCTGTGACTATTTAGCCACTTAAACAAATATGCTAACTTCTGTACTAATTTTCAAATCAACATTTTGTAACAAAATATTTTTTTATCTATATGAAATATAATTTAGTGAAATACCTGAGCTCTTCGAACGAGTGACATCTTTTTTATATTACTTTACTTTTATATGAAAGTAATTGTTTTCTTCTATTTCAACATAAAGCATGAAATATATTTAAGCAAGTATATTACTCGTATTGATAACTGAGTTTCATGTCATGATACAAGAGCTGCCAATTATTTCTTTCAGTATTAGAAGTGTGAGTACACAATTTTCCAATTACCTAACCTAAGAACGACTATGACAGGGAATTTCTCCTTAACAGTAGTCGACCAATAGCAAACTACCCCAGTGTTTATCATCCAATCGCTTCGCATAATTTCATTACTGCATTGACCATCAAACAGCCAATGAACAAATGTTTTCTCTTGTCTCTGTACTTTCTTTTAAAGCAGTATGCGAATTATTAGTCTCACAGGAATTTCAAAGTTTTGTCCAACGACACGAAGTACTCCTATTGTATTGAGTAATTATAATTGAAAGTGTTTACTGTTTTTATAATGATATAGACGATTCAATATTCAACAGAAGTATAGAAATGTGATACATCGAAATTATGCATTACATTTATATTAAAATATATTAAAAATATATTAAAAATTATCATGAAAAATCACTGTTCTAATAATAAATTATTGTTATCACAGATGGTAGATTTTTGGTTTTATTCGCCGTAAATAAACCATTCATTCGTGTTGTTTACAAAAAGGAATTCACAAAAAACACGTTTATGTTTCATAATACTTTTGCTACAAATTTTATTATAATATAACCATGCAAAAATTTTAATAAGGATCAATGTATTAAAATGAAATTCCTAATTATTGTAGCTTCACACATACCGCATACACGCAGTTCCGCCAACCGGCCGTTAAAGGAACTATGAAAATTTAACAGTTTTATTCTCAACATTCCCCTAAAATTTTAGAATCTTTCAAATACATTAAATAATTAATTTTAATAAATGAATGAAAAGAAAAATAATACCATTAACATTAATTTAATAGGGGTATTTCGTTTCCAATCTATGCCGTCAATTTTAAAAAACAGTACTTTGAATAGGTTTGATATAAATATCTGCATTTTGATTCCTACTAGCTATATGTATAATTGTTATTTTATTGCTCTTTTCGGGCCAACTTACCTGTTTTACCCAGGGATCAGCTAGTTCCTTTCGATGCGAGACGTTGCTAGTAATAAAAAGGTCTTACTTTGCAGGTGACGAAGAGCCTCAGGTGGTACTTGTAGATGTAGAGTTGTTCGGACAAATACACTGAACAATAGCGCGGGGAGATTTAAATTATAGAAATAAAAATACGTTTCGATTTTTGTAATATGTTTTTTATTTAAAGAAAAAGACACGCAAAAAGAATTGTTGTTTATACTTGGAATTATAACTACGCGAGGTATTACATATACTTGTACTATGGTTTAGAACTTACGAGTGCGACTACAACTAACCGCGATTATTACTAATACTAAGAACTACGCACTAACTGGATACTAATTGACTGTATACTAATTAACCGAATACTGATTTTTGCTGTAAATAGTGGGCCATTTATATATGATTGGTTCAGATCGGTTTTACATTGGGCTTAAGGGAGTTAGAAAAAACTATTGACGTTATCTATAACTTTTAATCACATCAAAATCGGGGAGATATATGTCAGGTGGAAGTCATTAAAATCATTTGTTCACAAAAAAAATAATCTTTTCTTTTTTCTTTAGGATAATAAATCGTTGGTACTCGAGGAAAATATTCACAAACGTTGTCATATTATTTAAACAATTATATTTATTCCGTAAAAATGGAGATCGCGTACAACTAGTGATATTATAAAAAAAATTTCGGGTCACAATAGGAATAATTATGAATGATGGTCAAGGGAAGGAATGTAGATAATTATTATTTGTGCATTAGTTCATTTATTGTTTAAAGATTAGTTTATAACACCCGAGACTAACCCAGTCCGGCCTGCACAACCGACTTATAGTTCGGTAACGAAGTGAGGCGTGGTAACGCATCGATCGTACGTGTCGAGCGTCGTAGGGTAAGGCCGTGAGCCTGTTTTATCAGTCTCGTCAGGTAGTGTTATAGATGCGAAGAGATGGCGTTACCTTCAATTTTCTGCAGGACGTAACAATATATATATCTCTAATATTTTGAATATAACGGATAAAAATGTTAGGGAACTTTTTTATAAGATACATTTATTCCGGCATATATATATATATTTAACAGTACGCATCTAATTATTCATTACTCTGAACCAAAGCGATTCGAAAGTAATGTAAGAAATTATGATTTAGAGTATATCTTTCCTCTTTCTCAAAATCGTTGATAAAAAGGAAGAAGGTATATCCAACATGTAAATAACAATTCTGCATCACCAATGAAAAGAAGAAATACCTAGAAGAATTGAAATGTACCAATCTCTCTATAGATAAGATAAAACGTGTTTAAAATTCCCCGTTTTCTTTGTTAAATTTACTTTGTTACAACGACTTATAAAGGAAAAGTTAAACTGTAGAAACTGTTAATATTTTTGATTTATTTTCTTTGTGAGAATTTATAAACCAAAAATAAATTAATATTTTAATAAATATACATTTATAAACAAATTTGATTTTTAATTTATGACAAATCAGACATTATATAGGTAAGTTATAACAATTGTACCTTTGAACAAAGAACAGATAATAATTTAATAATATAAAATATTTTTAAAATATTTTACATATTATAAACATTGAATAATATTTTGCAAATAAGTAGAACATTTTAAATGATAAAATTGAGAAATATTGTTAATGTACTTTTTCTAATATAATTATACTTGTATAATTAATTTGTTGTTATAAAATCCGCAGTACTAAATGAAAGCACATTAAACAAAAAGTAAAATTAATATTATTTAATAAGACATTGGATATTAAAATAAGTAAAGGATTTTTAATCGAATGTTTATTTTCAAAAAGTTACTAATATTTTACTATTTATTTATATTTTTCATAGTTTGGAAAATAAAACTTTTCCATTAATAAGCTACATAAAATTTACTATATCGGTTAAAATTGATATTTATTTATTAAAATCTATCGAAGAGAGCAAGAAATTTGAGTGCGAATTTCATATATAGATTAATAATATTATTTTTAAAAGTGTAAAAATGACATAGTATACAAAAGGACTTATTTCAGATACAAAAACGCAATACGCTATTTGATAAACACTTGCAATACAGGTTACTATAATACTAAGCATATTGAGATATGAAATTTAAGTATTTTTTTCGTGAATTAATTTATTATTCTGGACAAACAAATATGTTCATACAAAGATACATATAAATTAATATAATTGTAGCCTATTTCAATTGAATTTCTATTACAATATTTCTATTACGTAAAGATATTATTATATTTATTAGATATTATTTACGCATAAATAATTTTTATATTATATAAAAACATATTAAATAATATTACAAATTAAAAAGTATATTTAAAATACATTATATATTATATATTACATATATATTTCAAATTATCATGAAAATAGTAAGGGTTGTATATTTCTATTATAGCAAAAATGGATACAAGTAACAAACCACAAAGGAACATACAATTGAACCAAACAAGTACAACCAATGTTAAAAAGGAGAAAAATGATCATAATCAGTCTGAGTTACCTACTGGAAATCATATTTTACCAGAATGGTCTGATGATCTTTTACTAAATTTAAATAAAATCAATTTTTTTCCAGTTATAACGAATAAAGAAAAAGAAAATTCTATAATATTCACCTTTTTTAAATTCTACTTTGAAGGCCTGATTCCAGAAGGAACCAATATCGTAGATTTACTCTTTAGCACTATTATTCTACTTCCTTGTGCTGATCAAGATGTTCCTATGTTTCCAGATTGCTATTATTCTTCAATAAAAAATAAACAACTTATCTTTCAAATCCCGAACTACAAAAAACCAGACTCTATAGAATCCTTCAATGTAAGAGGACTACCGCATATACCATTTCCTATAAAAGTCAATAATCCTCTTTTGGATCAAAGATTCACCAAATATACATCTTCTGACCAAAACACTTTTATGAATGAAGTAGTGCGTTGCTTAAAAAGTTCAATAATACCTTTAAACATAAAAAGAGCAGTTTGTTTCTTAGCCTTGACATTCATCCGCACTGTTATCAAAAATCTAAAATCCATGTTTCTTTCTATGTCAAAAACTAAATATAAAGAGTCATTTGTTACATTTACTGGAACTAAAAGCTACAGTCCTCCTTGCTGTGCAGCTCTTGATTTAATGAATCAAAAAATCTATTTACGCAAAAACGTAACAAAATTCAAGAAAATGTTTATCAAGATTTGTCTCGATTTGATTGTTTGTCTCGCTTTACGTTGAATTGATAAAAAATAAGAACAAAGAGTACCACTTTTTACGAATGACTGTTCTTTGTCATACAGAATATTTTGGAATGGAATGTGTACGTTTTTATAACTCCACCGTTGAAGCTTTTAAAATGAAACAACTAGTAGGATTTATAAATTCAATTGAACATTTGACAACGTTTCCTTGTACAGTTGATTCATGGAAAACAATCAAAAATTTTCTGAAAGAATATAAGCAAATGCCAATTAGTCTAGCTTGGTCTAGACTGATCGATTTAAAACTCTTTGAAAACCTTGATGCAATGAATAATTTCGAGCTCTGTGGAATTTTTAGTATTTTTGTCAATGTCTATAATGGATATGATGAAATTAATGATAACTCTAAAAAAGGTGTACTGTATAAAGACTTTATGGCTACAGAATATTTATTTGATTACGCAAAATTTCATCAAGAGGCACTCATGGAAGAAATGTACCAAAAAACGCCCCTTTTATCTATATTTGAACAGATACCACAGCATACCATTTCAAAAAATATTGTTCAATCAAAGGTGAATTCGGTATATAAGATTAAAACTGCAATAGATAAATTAAAACATTATAAAGTGAAAAATGTTGGAAAAGTAGATATGTTACAAATGTGGGTATATTTTAAAGAAAGACAAATGGAAAGTTGTATTTTATTTGGACGATATCTTTATTTTTACCTAACCAAAGGTCAAGGAGTACAATTTAAAAAGCGTACCAAAAAATGTAAAACTTCAAATTCATATCAAAATTAATATATTTTATGATATACACTTCTTACCAATTTATAAAAACAACTTAATAAATTTATTCACTTGTTCCTTTTTTCATTTGAAATCTTCATTTTGTTATAATAACTTCAAATAATTTCATTTGTTTATTAAATGTTAATGCTTTAGAACATAATATTACTATTAAAATTTAAATACATAATATTAATTTTATTTGTCATCGAATTAGTTGAATGATTTCATTCAGTCAAAAAAATTTAAATAATATTATACTCGTTTTTCGTTCAAAAAATATAAAATTTTTTTTTTTTTTATAATTCAAAAAATATTGATGTTATAAAAAAGTTTATATATAAGTTGAAATTTCGAGAAATAAATATTTAAAGTTTATATGGTTATTTTTCTTTGTTTCCTCCCCACTTTAAAACTTCAAAAGTAACTTTTACTAAAATTTATCTCCCCCATTTTTTTTTTTTAAATAACTCAAATTATCTCTTAAAATAATAAATTGTTAAAAAGGTAAATTTTAATTATTATATGTTACAAAACAATGCTTAAATTAATTTTATATTACATTTTTATCACTACTAAAATTTTTGTAAAGAAAAATGGAAACAATTAACCACACATATTATAGCTGATACTGATATTCTTTTAAGAATAAAATTATTTTATTTAATAATTCATACAATAATTTTTTTTATTAAAATCTGAAATTTAAAATGAAAATGTCATATTTCAACCATTTTTTGAAATACAGTTTTATCATATTTGAAATATGATATATATATATTATATATAATTAATGTTAATTTAATTTGATTTATTATAACGTTTCTTAGTTCAAGTATACAGCAAGACGTCTAAAAACTCAGTAACTTATTCTACATATAAATAGTAAAACTGTGAGTAGACAATTCAACGTGCAGTCAGCCTTAAATTACTCGCTGCACATATTCTCCTAATACATGCGGTGATATAAAATTCGAATTTAAATAAGCATTGATATTATACGATAATTTATCGACTAATTCAATAGCGTAAAAAATGAAGTAAATTAGTATCAATCAAATTTTTTAGAAAAAGCATTTATTTTAAAATAATTATAATTTATATCAATTAAAATTTACATTATCGATTATATTTCTCACACTATAATTTACAGAGTATTCAATATTTTATTAATAATGGTTATTAAACATTTTATATAAATAATAAACAAACCAACAATTTTTATTATTTATTTTGCGCAAATTAATACAGAAATAATACAATCTTTTTACAAACAAAATAAATTTGTATTCTATAAGTTTTAATGTAATATAGTTTGCAAAATGTACACATGGAATGTAAAATGACTTCTAAATATAATAAATTCGATTTCGTTTTTTATCGCAAATTATAAAACTTTTCGTTTTTGAAACAAATTCAGTTACAAAATTGCGCATATGTCTTTATGTACAAATATATTACCGCGCTTTAAATAAAACATTTTTATTATGTACGAATATTATATTAATACGACACATTACATGAGCCGTTTTAAAAAAGAAAACTAAAATTCAACGCAAATTATAATAAAACTAACAAAAATAAAATAATCTTCAAAAATATGCAATACTGCACTTTGGACGGTAATAATTAAAACTAAAGTAGAATTGAGATTCAGAGTGATTAAAAAGAATATAAAAAACGAAAAGATAAAATCAAATGTAAAATTAACTAAAGGTATAAAGCAATACTGACTACAAAATGAACTGATATAATTTTTTTTTACATCAGGGAGCAAACATTATAACGAAATGCTAGTTTTATCAAACTTATCAACACAAAATACGGCAAAATAATTTTAATGAGGTAATGTTACAAACATATCAAAATGTACCAAAATTCCGAAAATAATTTTGTTTAATCTAAAAAGTTGGCACCATACACAATACGTTTTAAAGAAAGTAATTATTAATGTAAAAAACGTATCTCTTTAGGAGTGAACATGTACATTTGTCATCATTTTGAAAGAATATATACTCTGTGTCACAATCTTAATACTAGCATGTATAAAAAATCTCAATTTCTCTTACACATTGGTGTAATAATTGTATTGACAATTATTTTCATTGTCGTTCGTTTAAACATCATACCATTTCACAAGAATCGCATGTTTTACAAACTATTGATTAATCGTCAATGTTGAGGCGATGCTTTAATATATTATATATATATATATATATATATATATAAAATTGTATATGAAATTTTTTAAGACTTGCTTTTAAAGCACACATATCATTTTATTTTATTGTATATTTTTTATTAAATTTTTTACTTCAAAAATGTGTAAGAAATATGACAACATTTTTGACATTTAATTTGAAAGAATTTTATGTCGAAATATAACAGTAAATTCAATATATTTTTCAATTTTTAAATAAAAAATATTAAAATCTATAGCTATTCCCTTTTCTGAAACCGTTAAAAAGTGAAAATTTAATAAGTTTTACAGCATTCTGTGACGTTCCTTAATATTATTTATTAAAATGAACACAACATTACAACTCACGTCAAAATGTATTTGCATTAAAAAATTTAGTTTAAATTTACATTATAAGTTATGTACTCATCATTAGATATCAAATTTTCGTCTTTTAAAAAACTATATATTGACATTGAAACTTTGTAATTTTACTTTTAATTGCACAGTTTCAATCAAGACAATTCAGATACAACTCGATAGTCAAAGAGCACTTGTTCCACTTCATCGATACGATTGAAGTTCAGATCTTTATTTTGTTCTTTTTCGTTTCAAACGACATGTTGTGTCAAATCTATATTCGAATCAACACTATATCCAATAAGTTAAAAAACGTAAAAAATTTTATGGCTCTAGAGCTAAATTATTTACAATGAATACAAATCGCCCGCCTCTGTATAATCAAATTCATTGAACTCTGAACTCGATTATTACTCTTCACAAACCATAATTACAATTATTTTAAAAAAAACATGAGATTCACTGACTATCCTGATGAAAGTTTCTTAGAATAGTTTTTATATAAATTATCATTAAAAACATAAAATAAAACTTATAATTTTCCACTGATTATTATCGATTTGTATTATGAGTTAGTTTTTATATCGTTTAAAAACATTAATAGGCATCATAATTTATGATATAAATCACAATAAATGAAATACATTTGTTTAATGAACTTTCACCAGTTTCGAAGTAATAAAAACTCTATTATTCTACGATCTCCACAGCAATTTTATCGCTTGAAATTGCATCATCAGATTCATCCTTGAATTATATTCAAATAAACCATCCTTTCTTCTGTTGAGCGTGGTGGCCAGTCGTAGAATTAACAACCGCTGAATCAGGATCAAGTGCGATTTCTGCCCCTTTATCCTCCTGAGTAAGGTATTCGCCCTTGTGTCTAGACATGTAACGTCCAATTAAAATTGCCATAATTACAAGCGCAATGAAAATTACAGCAAGAACACTGCCAAGAATAGCTGTGTCAGTTTCATTGTACGCAGCACGTACTTTCTCTTCATCAACAAGAGGTGGTGGACGAGTTTCAATAATATTAGGCGGATGTGTGACTGGTTCTACACCACAGAAATCTTCAGTGAGTGGATGACCATCCAACGAGCGAACATTTCCAGGACCATTTTCTTGGAAAAGAAGTTTTCACGGATAAATATCGTCAAATTCTACACGAGATACACAACCAATAAAACCTTCTGTCATAGTCTCATTTTTGCCAATATACATGTATTGAATATTGTTGAATTGTGCATCTGCAGATGTTTTAATATTTGCATGATATTCCCAAGGCTCATAATTGTCCACCTGCATAACTAATGTTGCTCCAGAATTTTTACGAGCTGAAATATAAATATTAAATAACTATTAAAAATATTAATACATAAAAACAATATTAAATTAAAAATCTACTTCCAGGTTTTCTATTTGTAGGAACTGTATAATAAATTAACCCAAAAGAAATATATTTATTATACGGTAATACGAATTCTACAAATGTAAAAATTAATGTACATTAATTAGATCAAAATTTGATTCAACCGTAATTTATAACAAAACTAATGTCAGTTAATTAATAGCATATCAAATTAACGTTTATCCAAATATCGGTTCACATTTCAGATATCTCATTTAATAAGGCTTCGTTATTTTATACTATTATTTACTATGTATTTCATAAATAAATTCGACTTTGTCATTCAATTCAAAATTCTGATAAAATTTATTTAATTTTATTAAAAATAAAATTTAGTTAATTTTAAATTTATAACATTTCGTGCAAAATAAAACCAAATGCAATAAAATACAAATGGCTTTAAACTTAAAACCTTGTTAAATGCAAGAATATAATGCACAAAATAACATCCTGAAAGATAAAATCATCGATAGTGTAAATAACAAATAAATTATCATGGTAATTTCTAGTTCAAAATGTATCAAATATTCAAAGTTCGAAATTATAGTATTATAGAACAATAATACCCTACTGTACCATTTTGAGGTAGTATAAAATAAACAATTTAAAAAATTATTAAATAAAGTTCCTTAGTATTGTAAAAAGCTTCTTCGAATAATTCTCCTTAACTTTGTAAAATTTCCTTTCGTTTTGGCACTCTCATCTGAACTAACACTTCAATAATGATTTTTTCGAAATATATAATTCATTTTAAAAGTTTCTACATAAGTTTTCGTATTTACAAGCCATAATTTAAATAACTAATTTAGTATGTATTCAATATCAATTAAACAGGATATCTGAAAAGTTCTTAGGTTTCGTACAATAATATTAACAATTCATTCTAGCTTTAATAAATCAATAATGGTAACCAAAACGAATGGTAATCCATTCGAATAGCTCAGTATTTTATTACATTAAATCTTGTATTATAATATTAAAAATGCAATAGTAGAACATTTAATTTTAAGCAAATTCATGCAATTAAATAAGCACAATTATGGTCTACGTGTATAATGATTTATGACAATTTAAAATAATAGATTATCAATTTATTTATAACAAATATTGGATAAAAAATACATAGAAAAAGAACTTACTAATTCGTACATCATGGTACTGTCCTAAAGCAAAGTACTTGTCTGGATAAATAGCTTCCTGCCTTTCGAATCCAAAATCGTAAACAACTCGTAAATGACCACTATTAGAAACTGCGATAGTCATATATTCTCCCGATATGTTTGAAAACAGACCAAGCAAGAAACCTTTCGGATTAGTCGTTGTAAATCCGACTCTTATTTTTTCAGCAATTGTTGATCGCCAACTGCCCATAAAATCGTATTTAATCATTGAATTTGGTCGGAGGTTAACACCAATTTCTGTAAAAAATTATTATATTTATCGTTATAATATGTTAATATATTAAATATATTATTTAATTATTAACAATCTAATATATAATTTTTTTTAAATTTGTGTCATGGATGACCACGCGTTCGGTGAAACGTGTATCCTGAAGGTACGATGACGTCAAAGAAATGGGTCAAACTAGGCGAGTAGGGAAAGTTGAGGCGAACCTGAATGGGCAGACACGTCTGGATTTTGTTCTGCAATTG
>JABFOX010001780.1:0-12400 GCA_022817665.1 Axea sp. ZL-2020
AGTATATTGATTGAAGAAAAACTGAATTATTCTAAAATAAACAGATAAATTGATATTTGTATTAAAAACTACACGGAATGTAACGATAATACAAATAACATTCTAATTCTCACTAACGGTCTGCGATAAATATATTCTGATTTTGCCTGATAGTGGCTGAAGTGAAAAAGACAGTTACTGATAATATTTTAGATTTTGTATTATTTTCAATATAACGATGAAAATTTGTTTCAAGTTCATATAATTTTACTCTGAATTTTCATTCGTTTTTACATAACAGTGTTGTGTGTATTTTCAAATTTTATAAAATAAGACGAATTTACGACTTGGAATAAACTTTTAGATTTATCTGAAGAAAAGATTAAATATTTATAAGCAACGTTTGCTTTCTTATAATCAGCACGTACTTTTTAGACATGAACGTTATTTCACAATTTGGTATACAATTTTATAACATATAAGATGTGGATTCTTACACAGGTTTAACGTAATATTTTGACTATGTACAGTTAAAAATATTCTGTTATGAAAAACATTGAAATCTTAATACTTAAAAGGTTATTTATTTTTTATTTTATGTAAAACTTCAGTGTGATAGGTAATAATAAATTGTGTAACGAGTTGATGTATCAGTATACCAGTGTTCAATTTTATAACAATATTTTACATAAAATATTCTATTAAATTTAACACTTCTTATTTATATAATGATATATTTATGAGATAAATAAATATTATTGATTAAATTTAATATAAAAATTTATGGTTGAAAACCATTTATATACTTTTTAATTTTAATAAACTGCAAAACGTTCCCATTATATATGATATAAGGTTAAATACCAAATTAAGGAATAAGACCAACTAATTATTCAATATCAAATTTTCTATCATTTTTGTTCAGTATTTTTTAGAGAATTTTAACATTTTTATACATATAATTATGATAATTTTAACTTATCTTAAAATATTCAAAACATAAAATTATTAGCTTTTATGCTTTATTCTTTCTAAAAAATGTTGATGAATATAGAATAACGTATACAATAACAGTTATTCAAAACTGTTAATAATACAAAGTTATTTATCATTATTTTAAATGATCTGATTTTTTCTAGTATTATAATTATATGGTATAATTGTTTTTCTTTATTGATAAATAATACTCAATATCCAAAGGCAAAATAAAACGAATCCTTCATTTTGTTCTTCGTACATCGCACGCAATTAAAACTTTTACGTGTCCTGATTGCGTGTTTAAATTTGTTGTAAAATTTCCGCGTTTTTGCTTAGATTGAAAACAGTTTCTCAGCTCGTTATCTTCCTCATTTCCAAGTATATCCTTTGACAGTTTCCGTTTTCTTTGAGTCATTTCCTTTCATGTTGGAGAGTTAGGTGATTCTTTAACAAAATAATCCCTTTTTAGAACATGTTGGTTTTGAAGATTTTCAGTGTGGTACCCATTTTTAGTAGCTATGTGTTTTACGATTTCTGTAGTTTTTTATCAGTTTTGGAATAAGGAATCGATATTTTAAGTCTTTTAGTGAACTCTTTTGATTAAAGTATAAGCATTTTGTTATTTGCTTTTTCGTTATTGATAGTTTCGTATATTTATATGTTAATAATGTCTGTTCGAAATATCTAATCTAGATTTTGAGTAAGTAACTGTCTTCACTTTGAATCCAGATAATTTTACCTTGACACACTTTTATATTTTACAATCATCTGTAAATCAAAATTGATTCTTTGGTTTACATTTCAACACATGATCATGCAAAACATTTTTTTGCGCATAAGTATTTTTATAAAATCGAAATTTTATTCAATTAAACTTAAATTATGCATAACATTTTTTTAATAACCTTTTAAGATACAGGATATTGTTAAAAGCACTCTCACATGAGACGATGGACGTTAAATGGTTAGTTGTATTTCATATGTCTTATAATTTATTGGTGTGCGTTCGAACGCATGACTGTGTGTGCCACCAAATATTTATATTTGTTGTTAAAATGTAAGCCTCAATAATTGTATACTATTTCGGTACTCCTCGTGTAAAGTGTTTTTAATAATACAACTTTTGAAAATTAATGGTTAAATATTATAATTTAGCGAATGATATAAATACAACATTATTAATTTACTTGAATTTGTGTATTGTATTAAACAATATTATAAGAAATAATTGAACTGCTATTGTTTGATTTTTTAATATTTTAAATGAAAAAAAAAAAAAAATGATCAAAAATGCATTGAAGTTTAAGTATATTTTTAGTCACTGAAAATATGTAATACATCTAATCGCGCGAGGATCTGGTAAACTGCCAAGTGCTTTTAGTTATATATATTATAATATATATAGTCCAATTGATAAAAAAATGTTAATGCAATGAAATAGATTGTGCTTTATAATTTTATTTTCAACAGTACATCAAATTTTAGCTTAAAAGAACCACGAGTTTCTTTTTCAATTTAAAATGAAAGAAAGTGAAGTATGTTGAATTCATGTAAGGATAGTTACAATAGTTATCTCGAGAAAGATTAAAGCAAGTATTCTTATTACACATGAACTGTAATAATTTTATATCACATATTGCAGTAGAAAATATTATATTTTGTATTGGAATAAAAAGTGACTGCGCCATCCGCCATGTGCTGTCACATCATAATATACATTAGTTTTAATTTCAAATTCCATTTTCTCTATAACATATGTCATGTACTGCAAACTTTATATGACAAAATACATCTATTTTGTTAATATACAAAATTTTATGATTATGGTTTCATAAATGTTGTAGTTATGCTAGTTCTGAGAGTTACGTTTTTGTTTACTAACACAGAGTTTAAGAAATTGTTGCTTTCGTTCTAAAATACCAAAATGTAAATATGGAAGATGAAAAATTAACAATCAATTATGAATAATGCTGTTTTTTAAATGTTCATAATTAAGTGTTTTTAGTTTCAACATTAATTAAACCGCTTATGATGATATGTATCATAGTTTAAGGTATTTTACAGTTGCTAATTTATCGTAAGTAGTAAATATTCAATAATAGTAAAAATATATGAAAACATATTTATACTAAATCCATTTAAATATTTTATTGGTATATATGCTATATTCGTTGAATTTATATAAGGAAAAAATTATATTTAAGTAATTACTATATATTACATTGAAATTATCTATTAATTATCATACATAGAAAAAGTGGAATACTTTTTGTACTTTGTTGACACTTTAAATGAGAACTGATTATATGTTTGCAATATATTATGAATGAAGGATATTCTTACAAACATTGCGTAAAAGTAGCAAGAAAATTATATTCTAATCATCACATTCATGAATAATTTACGATGTAAATGCATCTTGAAAAAATTGTAATGTATTTAATAATCCTTTACGTTATTTTAAGGGAATATCAAAATTGATTCTGAATTATAAAATGACCAAATCTTAAAATACTTTATTTCTATGTTTTTTGAAGTATTACATGAACATTTTTTGTTTTAACGTGTTAAAACAATTTATTATTATTCTTTCATAATAAATTTCGTTTACTAGTTGTAAGTAAAAATGAATGATCGGTAATATTTTTAAATTCAATAAATACTATATTTTTGTAGAAAGCAACATTTGGTTTATACATAAGTAATAAAGCTTATATCATCAAAGGAAGTAAAAAATATTAATGTCAACACAATTTTTTTATAAAACAACAATGCCGATAAAGCACATTTTATGTTTTGTTAGATATTTTCCTAAGATCTTATACTGTTGCATATGTATAAATAATTTTAATTGAAATAGTGCCAAATGATTGATAATCAGTTTATATTTTAATTATTTTTTTAAACATTCTGTCAAAAAATATGAAACGATAATAAGGAATGTATTTTCTTTAATATTAGCATTCTCTAGCAGCCTAGTATTACACTGATTGTATGATTTCATTCTTATCATTTTTAATGATAATTTTTTAACATTTGTCAAAAATATACATTATATGAAAGCTGAAATTTTTTTATAATTTTTTGTTTAAGTTACTTTAGTAATTATTATTCATTACTATTTTATATGTATGATTAAAATTGTGTACTTATATTAATAATAGTTAAAAAAACCAGTGTAAGAACTACATTAATTTTTTGATTGCAATAAATGTTTTAGCAAAATATTAAATTTGAAAATGGTCATTTGTATTACAGAATTACGCAATCCCTCCTTCGTTAAATATATTTTCCGTATCAATTGTTGACGCTGAACATGAATCTGAAAGAATTTATTAACAATCTTTAACGGTTTCTCAGATAATTGAAATTTTAGATCCAAACGTAAGCCTTCGTGGTACAGAAACTTTGTTTGCGAGTCGTGCATCGATATGATTTTTGTATGTTACATATCGATGTGTATATAAAACAACACACAAGATCATATCTTTACATGATGTGTAAATCAATGATGCCAATTGGTGTACGAGGACTCCAATAGTTGCCTTCTACTATATATGTTAAGATTTTTTTTACCTAAAAACGTGTTATGCCCCTCTCCGTCTAATACATATATGACATAGTGTGATCAAGGAGTCTATGTCGAAATCTGGTTGACAATATTGGCACTACGCTGAATATTTCACGGAATTCGTGTTCAAAGACCGTTATGAGTTTGAATATTTATTTTAGCTTTTTTTTTTTGGGGGGCTTTAGAGAAATATCATGGTAGTGATTAATAGTGACTAAGAATGAGAAAGGATAAGAGTGTATGTTTATAAATATGAATGTGTGTGTGTGAGTGTCCAGAGAGGAAGCCTGAAATCCCTACAAGGCACGTCCCCTGGTAGCGGATAAAGGAATGCTGTATCTATATACAGTAGGAGACAAACATTAGACCTCTCTTGAACCAACAGACCTTCGCGAAGCGAAGCCGTACGCACTGTACCGTGAATTCTCACATTTGAACCGAAAATCTTTAATGTGTGTATATACTCTGAATGTACATATCTTTCTATATAAATTTGCTTGTATAAATTTATGAATCAGGGTGGTATAACTACTAGTATAAAACATGAATATGCATTTATTTAACATACACTGTTACTACTATGCGATGTGAAATATATTTTTTATTAATCACAATATAAATAAAATATTTTCGGTATACAGAACATTGAAACAATTGCATTTTGAATAAAGGCATTCTCCTCAAATATAATAATGATTTATAACAAAGAGAAAGAGAGATAGAAAATAAATTTAATAGTATTTCAACAAAAATGAATCATATTTTTTTAGTCAAATATTATATCATTTTATTAGCCAATTTTATTTATTATCATATATACATGTCATATAAACTTTTTAAACATGTTTGTATAGCCTGTTTTGAATAATACATTTATATACGTTATTATTATCAGACTTAATATTATTTTCTAACATTTTAAACCGTACAATTATTTAATTTTGTTTGAAGAAAATGGAATCATTATTTTTATATTATTTCTTAATAAATAACTATTAATAACAGTATTTCTTTCCAATTACATTCAGCCTACATGTTACAATGCTTAAGACTGTTTATATATGATTAAAAATGAAATTATTATCCCAGTAATATTCACATATTAAATGAATCGTAGTATTGAATTCTGATATATTAGTTATTAATAGATATAAACTGAACAAATATAATAAGTTAAATAATATAATTAAAACTATCAAATAGAGTATTTAGCAGAAACATTATAGGTAAAAGACAAACATTATTAGCATTAATTTCAAGTATAATTTTGGATTTACAGAATTCTTTCAGTTGATTTCAATTCCAACAAGAAAAGCTGTTATTACGTTAAGCTTAATATTTTTGGGGAAATGTTTTTGTGGATTGAAAGGCGTATTTTTCCTCTGGGCATAATGCTCAAGTTAAGCGGCAGTTTATTCGTTAGCATTTATATAGCTGTAAAAGTGTTCGGCGAAAAGTGTTCCGTTATATTTGTGGACGTTAAAGGTAAACGCCTGAGAATTTCATTTGGTGGATTTATTTTTAAAATTCTTGAAGTTATAGTTACATAAATCGTTTGACATATCGTTTCATCGGAATGAGGAACAAGCATAAAGCATTGATGCTTCTTGGATTTTCCATTAAGGATTGCATTATGCAAGTCAAAATCCAGTTTAATTCATAACTTTGCAGATATCTATGGGAACTGATGTTACGTGTCGTTTTGCTGAATACAGCACTATGTTGATGAAATCATATAAGAAATTACGTTGCATAATAAAACTTTAACAATATATTGCGATGGATTTGATGAATTTTATGATTTAAATTATAAAATATTACTATTAAATGAATTGAGTATAAAGGATTAATCAAAATAATTTAATTTCGTAATTTTCTCTTAATAAATGTTGTATGTTTAAATAATTTGTAATGTTAAAAACAGGTTATTCAAAATTACATCACTTAGTTTACAAAGAAAAATATTAAAATTCAACTCAATAATCTAAAAGACATAAAGCTAAAATTAAACATTGTTCAAATATATAATAATTTTTAAAAGCTGTTTTGTGATCCGCAGATTCTTTGCATATTTTTTAAGGTTATTATTTATTTGAACTTATAGTTGTTTTAAAACTTTAAATGCATTTGAACATTTCACAAATTGGTTGACCTTTTTTTTAGGACTCTTTAACCTATCGAAGTTTTGCTGTAATTTAATTTAATTTAATATACAAAAATTAATAGAAAAATTAAAAACAAGCAAAATCAAAATTTATTGAAGTTGATATTTTGTTTACTTTAAACATTTAAATGTAAATAGTTGGTAAAATGTAATAAGCTATATACAAGGTATTTCATATAAGTATCACAGAATTTAATATATTTGTATAATTTACGCATACAATTTAATGTAGATATTCAGAAATTGAGAAACCAAATTGACCTACTGAAGGTGAGTACACATAACTAAAATCGACAATGTTATGAGTTATCCATATTCTTTATCAAAGAATGTCTCTCGCATCTTCACGTATCAGTAAAATTTAACAAAAAAGCTACAAAAGAAATTCAATTAAAAAAAAAAAATAAAATAAAAGAAAAAATCGATATGATGTTCTTTTTACATTTTTTAGAGCATAAATTAATTATATTAAAGCACAAATACGGCATAAATCAGGCATTTACAACGTCTTGTGAGAAGCTGGTGTAACTAACAAATATTATTTTATAAAATTATTATAAAACAAAATTCTGTACAATATTTAGATATACCATCGTAAGTCAATAATAAGATAGTAACATAGCAAACAAATGGGAAGAATATGGTTATGTACACGAACCTTACTATCATCGTAAATTTTAATATATTTGATATAATATTATACAATATTTGATATATTAAATGTTATATTAAATATATAAAGTAAAGTAAATATATAAGTTTCTAGCATATTAAAAAATTCTTTGGTAAAACAAAAATACACAGAAAATATTTACGAACAACTATTATTTTTTATGATTTTGCTTGGTTTGGTTTTTTTTTTATTTTTCAATTTAATTTGTTTTTATAATGTCATTATGTATTCAATACAGAAATTACAACACATAAAATTTTAGAATATATTGTATGTAACGGGGATGTACAATGTATGGTATAATCTAAGACATAATATTTCGTATATTATTAAGTAAATTAAATTTACAGCTCGTGAATTATGGATAACATTTGTATTCATTTGTATTTAAAAATTATTTATGTAATCGATTACATGAATTTATTTTATAAATGATCGAATATGAATATCATCCATACATACATACAGTAATAACTTTCATTACGTTGTCTTATATAATGTAGTAATGAAGATTTAAATTACTGAAAATTGTACAAAGGAATTAGTTATGAAAAAGAAAAAAGGATTACTAAGTATAAAAAAAAAGGATTTTACATTAAAATATTTTTTACATTTTTAAAGAATATAATGACTGAAACAAAATTGTTCAATAACCATTATTTAAAATCGACTAAGTTCATTTATTGTTTGAGAAATAATTAAATTTATTCTTAATATAAGTAAAAATAAATTCCACTTTTAAAATTCCACTTTTCGAACAAAATACAAAATACGATACCGACCAAGTGAATGTATCTCTGGAGTAAATGTTATTTAGGTACTTTTGATTTAAAAAATTTATTTTGTGTTTGTGTTATTGTGGTCGTTTTAAGCATGATTATCTTTGAAAAGAAAATGTGATATGGATTGGGATATTTTAGATGTATGTCTGACACGAGATGTCGTACTGTTATTTGTTCGAAGAATATAATTCTATTTGATATAATTATTCTAATTCAAATTTCTAATATACACATTTGATATTCATTGTCTTACGTAGGTTAATATTGTACTTGTGTGAACCTTATTGCTTTGAAGTATCCAATTGCACCCATCTTTTTTAATTTGTAATGTTTGTGCTATCGTTCTTAACAATACTGTCTTAATAATTGTAACAACGAAATTGTCGTGTAATCTAATCAACTAAATTACATTACTACTATATTATTATGGAAAAGTCTTTAAAGTTACAAACTTTATTTTATAACATTAAATAACAGTTCTACTGATATTAAAAAATAAAATCTTCTATGTCTATGTCTATTTTAGGACAATTATCTTTCTTAAAATATATTAAATTATTCTTTAATTAATTTAATAATTGAACTTTAATTTAATCATTAAATTATTACATATTTATAAACTGTTACATTATTGTATAACTATTTATATATTTTATTATTTAACGAAATTAAATTATTGCATTACGAGTTACATGCGGTTTTCAGCTTTCTTACTTTTCTACATGAATGTCTTATTTACATTCAATTTATATAATTTAATTTTAAATATAGATAAAAGATACATTTGATTTTGTTTTTAGTCACACTGATATTATTAATTGAAAATCAATTTGAAACGAATGCTGTAATGTTTATGACGAATATGATTAAATTAAATATAACTAAGATGTTGATGTATATTTGATTAAGAGATTAATATTTGAAGCTTAATGTTCTTTTATTTACTTTTTATAGAACGGTGTTTTTAATAGAATGAGTACGGTTTATTTGATTTCAGATATGATTTTTCCTTTATTCGTGTATTCCGTAATTCCATCTAATTATAAATTTAATTTTATGTCGGAAAACGATGTAAACTTGCTTATTGATTAATTTATATTCGTCTGCGACTGATATGAAGATAAAATGCGTTTGACAAGTGATACGCTTGAAATCGTTCATCTAAATATACAGTAAAGTGCATGATTTAAAACTTTTAACATTACTAATATTAATAAGAATAATTTATAATCATTAATACATAATAATAATTCTAATATGAAAAATTATAAAAAAACTTTTTATGTGTTTTATTAAAATAATTGCAATTGTTATAAATATATATATATAATGGCAAATGAATAAAAATTAATATTGTTGTGTGATTACATTTACAATTGAAAAAGAAACCAATCTATGATAATAACTAATCATTAATTAAATTATGTTTATTTAATAATTAATGTGCATAATGCGTAACGATTTGGCTATAAGTTGTATATTACACTTATATGTTTTAGTTATTTATTTTTTGTTATACTGAAACTTTTATGAGCTTATTGATTATGTTTTATTTTTGTAATAAATTATTCTCCACTAATTATTTGCAATAAATTTCCTTAAATGTTTACACCGCAGAAATTTAACGTTCCGCAATTATACGATTCAACTAAATTCATTGACATTATAAGTTATTATGTTATTACCGAAAAGTATTAATAATTCTAAGAAAATGTGAGTTGAATAACGAAAATTAAACGTGACTAGAAAGCTGGTAATTTTACAGGTACTTTTTGTTTGTTGGATGTGTTCGTTTAGATATGTGTATTATGAGTACGTATGTGAAGTTTTTTCGTGTGATCGATATTAGTTCACCCATTCTACTGACAAACAGTACAATTTTTTAATCGAAAAACGTAATTCCTCGTGAAATATTTATATAAATATTGCAGCTTTTACTCATTTTTCAAGTACTATATTCAAAGTCTTTTTAAATTAAATCTCGCCAATGATTTTTGAACCATTATTTTATAATGAATAAAAGGAAATAAAAAAAAATTAAATAATAATTTTACTGGAAATATAATATGTCGGCGCTTAAATAATTATTTCAAAGACAATCCTGAATATAGTGATTTTATTTTCTTCTATAGATACAAATCTGCGCAAACATTCTTAATAATGAGACGCTTTATCGCCATAAGTTGGAAAATATAATATGTTATATTCTTTAAAAAATATTATTGTATGGGCTTTCATTTTATTAATGTTAAATTTCTCATTCTTAAAAATATAATACAAAATGGATAATATTTTTATATATATTTTATTAATATTAGTATTTACGTTAACTAATATCATAAAACTGTGTACAGTCATTAATCAAATTAAGATATTTAAATAAATTTGTAATATTTATATTTCGAATAATGTTATAAAGTTTATTGAAATATTTAATTGCTCATGCTATGCGATTATTAAATAAAAACACTTTTAAAATTAACAATGAATAATTTTAAATGTATTTTTATTTATATTTATTATAATTAAAGTTTATTGATATCATTTTGTTAGTTGCATTAATAAAATGATTCAAATTTATGTATACTTACTTTAATTACCGTTTTTCTATTTTACAATATCTTTTGCACATTAAAATTATTCGAGTAAAATACTGAATATAATAAACACGTAAAATGAAAAATTTAAATAAAAAGAGATAATATTTATATCTTCCAAAATAATACTGTATTCATAATTAATTAACGTGAACAAATAATATTTTGAAAGATTAAAGTAAATTTAGGTTTTTTGTTAAAAATTAAAATTAAATCAATGCTAAATATATCTTGTTAGTAACAAAAGACAATTTTATGATAAGTTATTAAATTGTGATAGCTCGTATCTTGTTATTAAATGCTTACGAAATCAATATTTGATAAATATCTTTTTGTCTTAAATAAATATTGTATGTTAAAGAATAAAAGAGATATTTTTTTGTCAATAAGTTTTATTTCAAGCATATAAAACCATTATCGTAAATGATTAAAAATTAGAACATTGTCATATTTACTCGGTCTAATAAATTATGTTTAATTGGACAATTAAATTATAATGTTAATATTTTAGCACATTGAAATTTAATTTTTTTTTAAAACTACGGTAAACCGAAAATATGTAATTGAAAGTTAATAACTGGAGAATTATTAATTAAAATACTGCATAAGATATTTTAATACAAAAATAAATTGTGTCCTCCTTTTTAAATGCTATGCGATATTTTTATTGTTTTGCACAATATTAAATAATTTTTCACGTGTGGAAAAATTGTTGAAAAGTGGTTTTCAATCAACTATTTAATGTTTTATTTATAACTACTTTTTTAATTGTTATAGTTTGCAATAAAACAAACATAAATATTTTCTAAAAGATAAAAATAAACAAAAAAGAAAAGGCCGTAATTATTATTCTTATTTTTTGTGCATGCAAATGTAAGTATAATATTTATTTTTTATTCGTTGACTTTTCTAATTCCACAAAAAAAGATTGTTCAACACTTCGCAAACAACTTCAAGAGGATCAAACTTAGTCATAGAAAAGCCACTTGGGCACCAACGCAAATCACTGGGATCCCATAGAGATTATCTTGAGCCTGCGTCAAGATCTTTGTGTTGTGGACCCTTGTGATGACGTGAAAATTGTCATAGAGTATTCACATTTTTTGATTTTGTATTCCCAATTTTGATAAAATGAAATCTATTAATACAAAACGATAAACTGGATATATTTAAAAAAATCATAGTAGAAACAAATGTGCTCCATGATTTATGTTTCATTATTTATTTATGCACTATCCAATTTTTAATAGTTTTGTTGTTATTATCCTATTAAAAATATCATTTTTGACCTTAATAAGGCAACATAATAAATAATGAATTCAAGAAACAAAAAATAAGATACGTGTTTTTTTTATCTATAAAGTAATTCCATCAATAATGAATAATCTGATTTTGTTCAAGTTTATTATTAAATTGTTTTATTAATTAAAAAATGAGGCAAAGAGACGAGGAGTAATATTTTTATAATTCTTTACGCTACAATGAATGGAATGCGAAATTAAATACATAGTGTTATATAAATGATTATCGATGGATGATGGGAGACGAGTTACGAGATGAGGGGTTGACGGTGTTGAGGAACTGACGTTGGTCGTCGATAAACAAAAGCCACTTTCACTTAACTTATCACTTTATTTCGACTTTGAATTAGTTAAT
>JABFOX010001781.1:0-12400 GCA_022817665.1 Axea sp. ZL-2020
TTATATTAAAATTTACAATATATATATATATGAATAAAAACATGAAATTACAAAATTATTGATCGAATTTTGACCGAATGCAAAATTTATATTTATTCTAAAAGTTCAATTTTAGCGTTAATGAAAATACTATTCATTAATTTGTTTTAAATATAATATGAAATACGGAACTAAAATGAACATTTTTGATATTTTATTTTTATTGTTAATTATTTGGAATTCAGTTTTTAAATTATTCCAATATAAATCAAATCTTAATTTTTATCACACAATTTCCATTATACAATGTAAAACTGATTAAAAACTTTTCTTAAATGCATAATAAAATGCAAGATATTTCTTTTGCCTATACAAGATATTTCTATTAAACAAAAAAAAATAAACAATAAAAATGAAATATATTGTTGTTTATAAGTCAATTTTCTTAGTTGGAATCTAGAAGTAATTTTATGTGTAAATGGTATAGTATTTCATTGTAATGTTTCCAGATTGATTTTACAGTCTATTCATTATCTTCTCAAGGAAAATTTGATTTGTAAGGTTCGTTTAGGGCGAGATAAATTCATGTTGAACGATAATCCAAAATACGATTATATATATTTTTACTGACTTTTCGTGATTGGCAAAACAGCTTTTACAGAAATATATAACTTAATAATTTAAGAAAATTATATTATACGCGCTTAGGATTATAAAAAACGATCATCGAAAATGTGGAATATACTGTAAAAAATTACACATTATTTTTAGTAAATTATCAATAAAAATTTACCTTGGGGTCCTTTCATCCTAACAAATTCTATCCTTTGAGACGTAGGTCCAGAAAATAATCCAAATGTCATTCGTTGTGCCATTTTAGTGCTAAGACTTGACTAGATAACAAAATTAATTTAAACATTAAAATATCTTAAATCAGTTTTTACGAAATAAAAAATATTCAAACAATGAGTAAAATAGAACATTTAATACAATTATCAAAACTTCTCTATGAGAAATCGATTGTGACTTTTCTCAAAATAATAATACAAAAGTAAAACTCAAAACAAGACTAAATTTGTAACTAGTAGTGTTTATAGAAATCATTATATATACACATAACTTTTCTTAATATATTCTGTTATATAGCACAATAATTTAAGCAATTTAAACAATTAATACCAATGAAATTTTAGTAAGATAATTGAATTATAGTCATATTCAAGTCAAGTTAATCTGGAAATATGATTTATATATATTGTTATTGGAAAATATTAACATCATTTATATTTCGATCATAAATAATGCTGTTATTTAAAATAAGACATTTAAAGAATGAAATAGTGTAAAATTTATTAATCGTCATCTACTTACATATCTTCCATTCATAACAATGCTATTGCAAAATTAAATATTATCAAAGTATAAAGTAAATGATAAAAACATATTATTATTAAAACATACAGTTCATATCATGAATAATAATTGAATATTTTTGTAAAAAAGTATTCATTTTAGTTTTGAATATCACAGTTTCATGATATTTATTGGAAGTTTACAATAAAATGCCACAATCTTATATTAAAATACATAGTATTTAAGTGGTGAATTCTAATTATAATAAAATGTAATAATTTACTTCAGTTTCTTATGTTTAATAAATTATCTTAAGATTATTGTGTTCAAGGTATTTATATACGTGAGCAAAAAAACAATTAAACATTTGAAAATCTTATAAATATAATGTGTTATATATATGATGTATCGTATAAGAACTCTAAATGTAGTATTTTTAGTTATTTTAGTTAATGTGACAAGTATAGACTTTCAGTGTAATTTATAATTTTCGCCACAGGTAGCCAGACTTTATTCTACATTCATGTCAGATTGTTCAACTTATATATGTATATATAGATATGACCAATAATAAATAACATGATAATAATTCGACAAATTGTTTTAATACACTAAGATTCTTTAAGTATTTAAACTTTCTGTCGAATTATTACCATGTTATTTATTATTGGTCTGGCAAAATAGTTAATTATACAAGAATGTATTATTTGAGGTTGAATTAATTGAACTTCTAATCGAGAACTTTATCCAGATAATCGTTTATATTTGTATTGTGAAATATTTTATAATTCTGATGAAGTAAATTTAATACTTACTCTAGCATCATACACCTTTTTTAGTGCATCATATCTGATGGAACCAAGAAAAATAACTCCTTGAATGGCACCATCCCTATCTGAAGCTACTAATTCCACACAAACCATTTCTCCATCCCTAACCAATATATCACAGAAAACTTCATCAAAATTGTCTACCATGAAGCATATATGCGGATAGGTCATTTCCTCCAAGTCACCTTTTGCATCCATGCGCCGACGACTGGGGCTTGCATATACCTTCTGAGAATGTCTTCGTAATACCTAATAAAATAAACAAGTCATATTGTTTGTAAAATAATATAATTATTGTATAATTAATACAATATAATATATAAACTTCAATTAACATTGCGATCAACTTATTATTTCAAATTATATCATTTACATGTATAACAATATATGTAATACCAATATCAAAATATTTCGTTTTCATCAAATGAGACAATAATAAAAAGGCTCCATTATTTATTATAATCAATATAAGATTAAGCAGTGTAGCTAAACATGCATCGATATATGATACAATTACATATTTAATGTACATTGATCAAAATATAATGATATGATTAATTTATGCTTAATATATTCTATTAAACAAACAAGTGATTAATTAATATGAAACACTTAAAAATTAAGAAAGTAGCGTAATTTCAATATAATGGAAAAAATAATAATAAAATAGTTTTTTTAATGGTTATTCAAAAGTACTTATACATAAGTATAACTATTTTTATAGTGCACTGTTTCTTTCCAATCAAAACTGTACATGATTTTAACTACTTACTAAAAATTAGAAAAGAAATATAATGTTAAGTGTTCCATGTTAAGTAATTGTTTGTTCTATGGAATATATTAAGCATAGATTCATCATATCATTATATTTTGAGCAATGTACTTGAAATGTTTAATTGTATCATATATTAATACATATATTGATTAATCTTAGTAAATTTTAATTTCTTTATTATCTTACTGGTACTAAAATAACGATGTTATGAATTTTGGTACATCATTCTTTACTTATTAATAAATTTAATAACATCATTCTTTACTTATTAATAAATTTAATAACATCATTCTTTACTTATTAATAAATTTAATTTTATAAGTTTTAGTAGAAGTTTATTAATTTTATAAATTATTACTTGCAATTCCTTCGGGCTAGTTCTGGTGCAGATTGCCAATGTAAGCGTGTAATCGAATTGATGTACAACAAGGTTCAGGTACACTGTTTCTTCCCAATCAATATCAGGGTCTCCAATAGGTAATTTTTTGCTATCTTTGCGAAAGACATCTACTTCGGTTTCGAATTTCGGTAAGTACCTCGTCGATGTTTTAACGTGCTTTTTGCGAACAAAAAACAAAAGGTCATCACCATCAATTGTATGTTCTGCTTGAAATAGGAAGTGGCGCACAAAAAGATCTGTCCAATAAGAGGCACCTTGCACCATTACAAAACCTGAATCTAAAAACAGATAAGTATATCAGTATTATTGACTGAGAAAAAAAGTGTATAAAAATATTATACAATTTTTAAAACATTATACATATCTGTTATGCATTTTTTAAAAATAACTAATAGTTTTTCAATAAACATAATAAAAAGTAAACTTCCTCTAATTTAATTAAAATTTAAAAATGAATATCATTTGAAAATTTTATTTTAAATATTATAATTTTTCTCATTCTAACTGTATTTATGTAACAGATGATGAATGAATGATTTATTTATATATTATAAATTTTTAATAATTACAAATTTACTAATAATCAGGTAGTTATGATGCATAACTAATTATTTCATATTGCCGAAAATATATTATAAAAAATAAACAAGAAAGGATAAACATTTCAATATTATTTTCATTTCAGATGTAAAAAGTAAGAATTTTAATTTTACATAAGGGAAATAGTTCAAAATATTTACTTGTAATAAAAATAATTATGTTTATAAAATTATCATTAACATAGTTCTTTAATATATATTTAAAATAATTATGTTATAATAATTTTTATTACAATAAAGTATTCTGCATTGGCTTTAAATAAAAAAGTTTTTATAAAATTAGTACTTAAAATACTTAAAAATAAAAATAAATTTTATTATAATAAATGTTAAATTTTTATTTGAAAACTAATAAAAGTTAATATTTGTACATCGTGAAGGTTGTAACGCAAGCTATACTTGTATTTCATTTATTAAAAAATTATAATATAAGTTATAAATCATAAAACATATTTCTTAATCGTTAGATTTGAGTGATGTATTGTATAACTGTTGAAAAGTCTAATGAATCTTTTTTATAATCACAATTTTATTTTCTCTTTCTTTAGAAATAAATCAGTATTAATGTTTTTACTATTATATACCGTTGCAGCAATAATTTTATTCATTATTTTATGGTCCTACAATTATCCACTTTCTAGAATAATTTTAATGAAATTAATTTTATAAGTAGCCCGTAAACAGTGAAAAAAATTATTATACATTTGACTAATTTGTTATGTCATATGAAAATATTTTATAAATATATTAAAAATAATAGTTCGAAACTTTATTTACATCATGCATATATCTATTAATAAATATAGTGATAAATATGTTACGACTAACAATTTTAATTGAAACGTTTATTTATATTGTTTATTTATATCACTTTGATCTATTATGTAGAAAACAAGTCATATCTGACAGATAATATACCAAGGACTGTAGATCAAGCTGAAAAGCATGTGACAAATGAGAAAAGAACGTGAATGTGACCTATATCATTTCAATTCTATAGTCAGATTAAAATAGGCTTAATGAGAGTTATTATAGTAACTAAGATTATTTCTATTTTTAAACAATATTAATTACATACTAATGTTGCAAAAGTATACACGGGTAAAAATGATGTCTTAGTAACAAAATTTTGGTAAATTTAACAAAACAATTTATTAATTCTTTAAACAGCAAAAGTTTTTATTAATTCAAGTAATTATTTTGTTGATTTTCATAAGCATCTATGCATATAGTAATACCGATGACATATTCGATTGTTTTAATAAACTCTTTGTTCATTAAATCAAATATTATTTTTTATCAATTTGAATACAAATATATTTTTAATTCCATTTCATTAATAAATTATATGTTTTTCAATTTATTTTTTCATATGTATGGTATATTTGAACAAAAATATATTTGTTATATAAAATTCAAATAAATTTCTATTTTAAACAAAAAAATATTATTCAATGAATATTTCATTTTTATATGTTAAAATGACTTTGCTATTTATCGTATCTTTTTACAGAATACAATAAAAATTCTATATTTTATTTTATAAATTTAATAGATAAATTATTACATATTTCTAAAATATAATTAATTATAACTGAATTATATAAGAACATTTGTATAATTTATTGTATTAATGATTTATAATAGTATCAGTTAATTTTATTTAAGATTAACGAATTTGAAACTAATTAGTCATATTTATTTATAATAATAATATTAATTGTAAATTAAATCATTAATTAAAAATGTGTTTTAAAATAAATATTATTAATTACGAAGAATATCAGATGTGGCTGCAGAATACTTTATTACCCACATGTCATTCAAATAAACTCATCTATTATTTATTAAAAAAATACTAATCAGTTCTTTAAAAAATGATAAATTAAATGTACGCGTCTATATCTTTGTATTTACTTTCATTGAACTTAAAATTACAAAAACAGTATTACCAATTGAATTTATAACTAATTGAACCGTTTTGAATAGTGACAAAACATGTATGAACTTTTTCTAAAATAAAATAATTATAACAAGTGGAATAATTGAAATGTGTACTGATGTTTGATTCAATATTAGTTTAATATATTAATTCCTGAATTAACTTCAGCTAGTTAATAATCGTCTTTAAATTACACGTTAGCTAAGGATTATTTTTATCAAAAATCTTTTTCAGGATCAAGGATTATTTATATAAAACAAACCGTCTTTTAGCAACTGGCGCATTTCTTTGGTTCGTTGAAAGTTAATTTCTTCAAGAAGTTGTTCCAGCATAGTGGGTGGTCTTCCGAAACCCGTAGCTGAGCTGCTGGCCAGGCTCGCCATTTCTTCAAACTCGGGCCACAACCAGCTAAAATTGGATATCAGAGCGCCTTGAAGACGCGACCCGTTTTTGCAGCTCTTTTCCTCATCACCCACGCCCGATGACGTATCGCTGTTCACGCGACTCCATGTAATCCTTTCGGAGTACCGGTAACCTTATTAGTCATAACGACCCGTAATTCCGTTGCCTCACGAAGAACTAAGACCATCGCAGGTCATGTAAACGCCGATCTTAATGAGGACTTATGTTCAGTTACTAACTTTCGCTCGTTCAAGGCAATGTTTAGAGCTGGTCGTTGCGATGTGAATGAGATGTCACTTGGGCCAGTCAATAATATTGCGCGTGCGTGTTGATCAGAGCGCCAGAAATGGTTCTTTGAATGGAAACGTTGTGCAGGAGCAAAATTAATACACTTAAATATTCATTGAAAACAAAAATATAATGACTTGAAGTATAAAGTTTTAAAGAGAGTTAAAATTATGATTTTTTTTTTCAGTTAAAAAAACATTAAGCGGAACAGTAGATGATGTGATAAAATTTTAAAGTAGATTTCAAAACATTTTTTTAGAAATAAGATATTTCATTTTTAAAATATGGATCTTGATAATATATTTTGGATTTAAACGTAAAATTATAGAAATAATATCACAGGAAATCTTCGAAGAAGTTTGAAAATAGTTGAAAATTTGAATGAAACTGTTGAAGTTTCGTAAATTACTTCAAAGTTTCTCAAATTTGATCATTTTGAAATTTGTATACATATTATGAAAAACAAAGATTTTTTGTACGTTCTGTGTATGACTTTTTTGATATATTTTAAAAATTCTTAAAACTTAAAATACGATTTGCAAAAATTATTAAAAGTATGTGAATTTTATTTGATACATCAATAACATTTTCAAATGCTATATCTTCATATCATACAAGAAAAATTGTATTAAAAATAGCAAAAGTAGATTCTGCGAACAATTATAATTTATCATTTTAAACACATTTAATTATTAAAAAAAATTTATATTTATATTATATTTAATTAATAAAAAATAATTTCTTAAAATAAGTTTAAATAATTGTTTAATAATTATCTTAATTAAATACTACTGGATATGTTCTTTCTAGTTAGAATAACGGTCTACAATGCTGAAAAATGATATTACGAGCGATCAGAAATTAACTACGCAATGAAAAAATCATAAAACTACAAGATAATAAAATATTTATCAGAGTTAGAATTATTTAAATGTAAGACATACAAATATATAATTATTTAATTTGCTGAAAAATAAAATATGTTTAACAATATAAATCAAGAATAATTGATTGTAATGTAATTTTATCATGTAAACTTGTAAAACTATGTTTCTCTATGTTTTTCAATTTTTCGATATACTTTGTGATTGATCAGTTTATAAACATTAGATTCGATTTAAGTATAAAACGTATTTTAAGGAGGATCCGTGTTTTGCATACACGATTAATACATGTTTGTCATCTATTCATAAGAGTTCAATTTTTAATATTTTCTTTTTATTTTACTGTTCCATAACCAAATGCAATTTCGTTCGTCAACTACACTATTCCGTTTTACTCTAGTTATGACGTAACATATGAATAATTTTATAGATTATGTTACCGTTAAAATTATTTTTAAAATGTTTTAATATTTATTATATAGTAATATTTTCTAATTTAATCTTAATTTTATTTAAAGAAAATTTTAATATTAAAAACTAATTATAAAAATAGTTTAATAGTTTATTTTAAATGTCTTATATAAGTTATTAAAATATTTTTTCTTATCAAAATAAAACTGGCTGAAGTTCATTTTGAAACTTTAGTAATATTAAAGTATAAGTTGTTGTGTATGAAAATAATATTTAAAAGTTACTATATACCTTTATATTTTGTGGGAGTAGTCTATTAATTTTGATCATGAAAAACCTGTACGTTACTTGATAATACATAATATAATAAATAAATAGATTAAATACAGTTGAAAAAAACATAATTTCATGTAAAATTTGCTATCAGTTTAAATATTTATTTTTTAACAGAAATTAGATGTTTGAATATGAAGATCGCTTGAAAAGTAAGGTAAAAGTGGAAAAAATACCCAGAAAATTGAAAAATTCAGTTTTATTTTTCAAAGTCCCTCGAGTTCGATACATTTCACCTAGTGATGTTTTCACTCTATTAAGCCATTTTTACAAAATGATTTCTCCTAAGGCGAAGTTCTCTTAAAAGTGACCAAAATACAGGCAAAGTTTAACAGTTTTTTTAAAACAGTGAAACCATATACGAAAGATCTGTTTGAGTATTATGATTAAGTATATTTTGAATTTTATTTACACATTTTTGTACATTAAAAAAATACAAAATGGCGCCGGTACGTAGGCAAGTTTGTACAAAAGGGCTTTATTGCATGTAAAATAGCATTCCTAAAACTAATCTAACATAAAAAAATAATTCATTAGACAGAAATACATTAAATTTGTAAGATCTTATGCTTAAGGTAAAATAAAATAACTTTGATTCATAACATGATATAAACTGGAACTTTGTGTGCAATTTTTGTTTGTTTTTATTTTTTTCCTTTGTATACCTTTAAAAAATCATTAATATATTACATTTTTATATTTATATTATTATAAATTAATATAATTAACAATATATAATATATTATATATAATAAATAATATATAAATAAATTATATATGTATTATATTATATTACATGTAATACATTTTTTATATAACAGATATAAGATGCCAAGAAATATGTCTATTTTAAAAGAAAAAAAGTAGAAATTAATAGGTGGAACTATTTTAATTTTATATTACATGCAATTTTGAAAAATAGTGTTTCCAAAACAACACATTTAAAATTTTGGTAATAAGTCTATTTCTTCAATTTATACAATTAAAACATTTCTATTGGGGATGTTGATATCACTGAACATTAATGTAAGATTTTATTTACAAAATTTAAAATGGCGGATCAAATATGAAGAACCAAAAATTATGTATTGACCAATTTTGATCAAAATTTAGAGAAATGTGTTTTTTCAACGAAATTTTTTACCTTGAGCTCGGTAGAAATTCGACACGTAGTTATCGTTTTCAGCAATCACGAGTTACCTTTATTAAATAAATTTGTAGCTATACAAGTGGTTATTTCAATAGTTTCAGAAGCATAATGCAAAAGTTTCAGAGTATTTTGTGTATTTCTCCCAGTGCATCGTTGTAACAAATCACTTGCTGAAAGAACCTCGTTAACGGGTATAATAGTAATAATCGTCAGTTGAACATTTATTATAAAATGTATGCGTATATGATATGATAATATTACTGAGATTGCGAACGTGCGTCAAAGTGCGACAAGTTTTCTACCTGTCAGGCGTCTCCAGCTGAAATCGTCCCATGGTAGCCATGACGATGCTGCGATCAATGGGCTGTAGAAACTATTGTAATGTAGGGAACAAAAAATTTTCTTTCACACTAATATTTCAGACACCTTTACCTCTCAGAAAATACAATATATCGATCGTTTGACAAATTTTTAGGATAGATTTCCCTTTATATGCAAAAATAATTTACAGTGTATACTTTCAAATAATCGTTATCCTTCAAGAAAATTTTTTAAGTTTGGAAATTAAAGTTCGAAGAGAGTAAATTGAACAAATAGGGTGGATGGCAAAGCAATTGGAAGTTAATCAAACTCTCTGAAGAAACTTACGTTCGGACATATTTGTCGTCTATTGTGAGCAAGCAGCATTTATAATACACACGGCTTTTACGTACCAAAATGTTTATGTAAAATATTGTGTTCGTGAGATCTCTATAATATTACTAATTTGTCTGTCTTAGTATGAGTGGTTGTCAGTGTTGAAACTTAGAAGCTCAGTAGTTTATGCTGTACAATAAAGAAGAGTCATCAATTAATAGTAGATATAATCACAGATATAATTACAAAAAACGAAATTTTAAGAGTTATTTAATGACACCAAACTTGAAACTCCTCTTTCACCCACTGTGAGTGATACTTTTAAAGTGCTATCTGAATATGCAACACAAAGTTGCGATTGTTGCAAGTACATCGCGTAGAACTCAGTCAAGATTCAAGAAGCCCAAATGCCGTTTCTGATCGATGCCACGAGCAAAACCTTCCTCTCACTACCCATAATTAATACGCTATATAAACCAAACTCTAAAACTGCTCTTCTGTCCGTTTCCTGAGATTCAACCCTTAATTCTACGTTATCTGAGAATCTGTCACCTGAGACTTATTCCTTAATTCATTTCACAGTTTGTCGCCCGAGTCTATCTTTGACATCACATAATCCCTTATTAAATTATTTATTCGTCTTAATTTTGGCTATATAATATTACTTCATGCAAAACCTGTAGTTCCGCACCACAATACGAACAAAGATTGGTCAGTAATTAGTGACTCCGAGCAGTGAAACCAGCGGCATCACAATTCATTTAAGTTTAAGTCAATAAATTTAGCAGTTTTAAATTTAATTTAAAAAATTTTCAAATAGTACTAATTAGTAAAATATAATGCCAAGTTTTAAAACTTTACATTTTCTGCATAACACATTTAGTAAATGAAATCAAGGATACTAATATTTTTAATTGAATGAAATGATTTGATTATTTTAGTCATATTTACTAGAATAAACATACTAGTGTTAATCTAGTTAATCATCATAACGTATTCTTTCTGTATGATGTATACAAAAGTTGTTATGGATTCAGGCACTGTGAAGCTACAGGCTTTGTTATATAGTTACAAATTGTGCCATATCCACATATTCTAATACGATAGTGGCTTTTGAAAAAAACTCACAAATCAGTCATAATACGATCAAAAATGTGGAAAATCATCTGCCATACATGCAGCTATAGAGTGCATATAAGCTTAATTATAATTATTAAAAATAAAATAAAAGCCGTTCTTTAACTTATATATGTCCAAAAAACTGACTAATTTTCTTCATTTTCATAAATTCACTGAAAACTTCACTACTGATGGCTGCCAAACAAGTACTAAGCAACGTGGCGTCTTCAAACTTGAAACATATGCTTTTTAGATTGTGTACTTTCAAATACAGTGATATTTTTTTAATGCAGTGAGCATCTCTAGGTCAGGCCGGGTACGTCTGGGACCATCTTCATACTAACAGATTTAGCCAGTAATAAATTTACATAGCTAAAATGTTTTAAAACATAAGAAAATGTTAACATTTTAACAATTTTTTATCACTACTAAATGTTATTAATAAAAATGTAATAATTAGTCATAATTTTAGAGTACTATGTTTAAATTTTAATTAGTGTTGAAAATTTAAATGATAATTATTTTAATAAATCAGCTAATTCGATTTTTCAAAAATTGTATGTCAATCCATAGTGAAAGGGGTTTACTAAATATGATTATATTTTCATTATAAAATGTCTTCTTAATAGAACATTGGAATGAGAAGTGTTCAAATACATCGTCAATATTTATACATATGGTAGAGATAACTCAGTTGAACATACTGCCTCTTATATCAATGTTCTGTTAGAATTTTAACTAGATTTATTTTGAAATATGAAATAAATTCAATTTTGTACAATACTCTTTAATATAATTATGTATGAAGAGAACAAAATTTATTTTATATCATTTGCATAGTGACTTTTACGTTAAAATAATATATAATTTAATTTTTCTTAAATAATACAATAGAAAATGATATATTTGTGATAATGATTTGAATATTATTACACACAAGTTACATTGTTATTATTTATTATTATTTATACATGTTTTAGACATGGTGAAAGAGATGTTTGTATAATAAAACTTGAATTACAAACATGACGCGAATCTAATATATAGTGATTATGTAAACAAATTCTAATAACCATAATTCTAAATCAATGAAATTTGTTTAAAAAATGTGGACTATTTATATTTTGTTAAGTCTAAAAAACTAGTGTGTCGAGCTGTTATGTTGCGTTTTTAGTTGAACAATAGTACTTGTCTATCTAGGAATGGATGACCGTGATTCTTAACGAGTGTGAATTATGTTGCACGAGCGCAATGAGAACTATAATCATACGGGTTGAAAAATAAGTCTATTGTCTGATA
>JABFOX010001782.1:0-12397 GCA_022817665.1 Axea sp. ZL-2020
CGAGATTAATTAACATGATAATTTATTAGTATCCTTCTACTTACTTAATATATATTATAATAAAGTATATATTATGTTCTTTCTTTGGAATTAATTTTAAGTAGATCTTTTTCTTTAGCAATGGAAATAATTTATTATTTATACTTTTATGCTTTATTTAATATTAATTTATTTATGAATGAAATTCTTTTACTGTGTATTATTCAGTAATACCTTTCAAATTATTTATAAACTTCCATTATAGTACTTAGAGATTAAATCATCTTCTCAAAAACCTATCTCTTATATAAAATTGTAAAATATTTATCGTAGATTATAGAATTCTTCACGTGAATCATTTTTCAGTTATTCTTTCATATTTTGTTTAGGAATAATTGAGAATTAATAACATTAATAAAAACCTATATAAATACATCACTAAAACATTTCACAAGAAGTTCCTTCTTCGTGTTATGTTCCTTATTTTTTATAATTCATAAACGACTTGAAATGAAATACATTACTATTCATAATTAACATTATTAATTGCTGATTTTATAACTTAATTATTTATGATATTTTTATTATCATACTTTTCAACTCAATTTTGTGAATATTTTTCATTAATTCGCTCGTCCGTATTTTTCAGTATTACCAATTTCATATCAGTCCCTAATTTAACATATAAAGTCCTAAAAATGAATCAACATTTTCTGAAACATTACATTTATCCCAATATTTACTTTAATAAAACGAAAATTACTCTTCAATGACAGAATTTTTCAACGCAAAAATTCACAATTTATTCTCACAATACCTCGCTTTGACATAAGACTGTCAAAAATACAATCAAACTGTGCATTATAGGATACAGTTTCATCAGTAGCACTTTTATAACGGAATCTTTTAGCATGAACCATTTATCGAATGGGTATAAAAGATAATATATTCCGTCTCCAACATGCTACATTGATTGTTGTCTGATAAGCATCACATGCTGCTTTGTTTGCTTATGTTTATATAAGCTCGGATTCTCGAGGGACACAACGACACATTGAAATAACTTTAGCACCTTCAATTTACGCATTGAATAATATCAACGATTTCTATTGTTATATACATAAATTTATCGCGAATTCGATAACAAAATGTAATTCGTAACTCAATATTAATTGTTCATAACCATTTATTGATAACTCCTCATCATATTTACTGATACGTTAGAAATAAATGATTTCAAATCACAACATCCAAATAAACGTAACAATTTGACCAAATGAGGTACAATACAAATCATATTTATTAAGTTATATTAAAATCGAACTTACGATTATGGAATCAAGCATTGATATATCTCCACTGCAAAGTATAAAAGTGATTCATCTCTTAAAAATCTTGGTAATAAAAATAATAAATTGACTATGTAAAATGTCGAGTAGAAAAAACAACTTACATATCATACTTAACAAAAGTACCACAAGAAATCTTACAAAATTCACAACTGTATGGAGTAAAGTCCGCGCGTTTATTTCTACATGTGAATTTTGGATTTTGAACAATTACAGTCACTCGTGTCACATGCTACGTTCGATGATTGACGTCAGTTTTTAAAATTCAGATCAGTTTCTCAATGAATTCGACTGCGTGATCTTGACGATTGAATCGGGGTTTAATATCGTGCAGCTAGAAACCTTGGGGCTTTTCGACGACCTTGAAAATATTAGATAACTCATCAACCAAGGTCTCATAACGATAGGCCACTCGGATGTCCGGGACATTAGTTCGTGTGATGTCGTTTCCAGCCACACCTTCTTTTGTATAGTTTGGTCCCAGCCAGTACTGCTTACTCTGCAATTATTAAAGGAAAAGGAATGAGATTGCAAAGTAAAATGACGTCATAGCAGATAAATATAACAGTTAAGGATACATTTGATACAAATGGAACATTTTATGTGTGAACGTTGATTATTAGTTTAATTTAAACATTAATTATAATAATTCGTTAATAATATTTATTTATATAAAGAAACATTTCATTTAATAATTTTGATGACTTATTTTATGCTTTGAATTATATTTTTATTTGTTAATAAATTAATAAACAGATGAAACGCATCAGTAGCACAATTTTAAACCGACTATAAATATGACAATATATGAAAAAAAATCTTAAATGTTAAATATTTGGAATTTAAATATTACATTTTGTAATTTTATTTTTATTGCAATTTATAAAATAATTATTCTTAATTTCACTCAATTTCTATTTTAACGATTACGCGCTACCATTATGCATTATTCTATTATTTTTTTTTATTCTAAAAATTGTTTGTACTTTGGACATTTCTGGTTTTTGAAATTTTTAGATTCTCATTTTTTACATGCTTAATGTACTTAATGATAATTGTATAAATTTAAATTATTTATTTTTTGTTAGAATTTTAATGACTTAATAAATAATTAGTTAATTAATTGTGATATAGAAATGACAAATTGTACAGTAAAAGGAGAAGCTTTGTTTGTTTGCATTTAAATATGTAATTATTAATATTGAACAAATAATCGGCAAACTTTATTTTGAGTGAGGCTGAAAATCCTTAATTTTGAACATCAAGTAAAATTACAAATGTTCAAATATAATCAAAAAGAATACAAACTATAACCTTGTGAGGAAATCCACTCATAAGCACAGAATTTCTTGCTAGTTCACACATGTCGCATGAACTTAATTTCCAAACTTGTGCTGCAATGCTGTATTCTTCCATAAGAGGTTCTTTGGTAAAGTGGAACTGTAATGGATCGTCTGTCGAAAGGCTGATTACGAGACCTCGCGCAAGATATTCAGGAAGGGGGTTACGATGATAATTAAGAAACAAGGAATTGTTACTAAGTGGTGACATGGCGATTCCGATTTGCGCCAAGTAGTACAAGTATTGCAGGACAGGCACTTTTCGTAGAAGAAGGCCGTGAGATATATTCTCTGCCATCATAAAGCCACAAACGAGGTGTTGAATGGGTCCTGCCTCACCGCAGTGTGGTCGAAGAACAAACGTATTCAGTCCTTGTTCCCTGGTTTACAAGATATTATTCATATATCAATTATTGTTCTCAGAAAAAAATTATTTCATTATAAAATTAATACATATGGTTATAAAATTGTCAAATTTGCTTATTTATATATCTGATTATTTTTGCTTTGATTTTTACTTTATTTAAAAGATTAATTATATACTCACTTTCTGAAATGATTCAATACTGTCATATTTGCGTATGTGTAATATTGATAATATCCATAGGGAGGATTTTCTACGTCGTCCCACAATTCCGGAAAATTAACATCTTTGTCGAAAAGCGGATTCTCTGGTTTACTTTCATCATCCACAGAATCAAAACCTATCACCTAAAATTTATATTTATTAAAATTCATAAGCTATATTTTATCCTAAATTCACTTTATCATGATTAATATTATAAATGAATATTATAATAATAAAACATTTCATTATTATTATTATTATTATACCAAAACTTTGATTATCTATATTTAGTTTAATATTCGTATATTTTTTTAATGTAGTTAAACGACGAAAAATTTAGTTTATCACTTTGCCTTGTTTCATTTCTATCAAATTATTGTCCTAAATAACATTTTTTTATCCAGGTATTTTATCATAAATATTGTGATGTAAAATTATATCAATCTGAATTTAAAGAATTCGACATTTATTAAGAAATGCAATAATTATAAATTGAATTTAGAAAATATCGACTGTAATGATAAATCATATAAATAATATTTTTCGATTTATCTATATTTTCAGAATACCTTCAAATTAATGAATAGCATTGCATTTAATCAACGTTGCGTATCGATAATTTTAAATAAAATAAATTAATTAAGCATTAATTACATAATTACTTTATAATTGCTTTATTATATAAAAATACATAAAATTTAAGTTATCTATTCTATCACTTCTTTTAAACTCTTAGACTTTATTAGTTTTATTATCATTATCAAAATATAAAACAGAATTAATCATCTCTGCATTTTATCATTATTATCGAAATGTCTAAACTGATTATTGGTCTTTTGTCTGTGATAGGAAAATATATAGATGATAAATTTAAATTAGCTTCAAAATAGAAGTTTAATTTATATCGAAATGTTTTTCATAACTGACAAAAATGTTCAAACTCATTTTGCTAAAAATTTAACTTACAAGCATTGCTAAAATGATCAAAAATCAATACACTACTTTCTATTTATTCATTAACAAAATTTTCGAAGTTTATTACTCAGACATTTTAGTATCACTGTTATAATATTGCTTTAAGTAAAAGTAATTTTTTCGATTTTAACCAAGAAAGCATATATACATGATAAATTGAATTTTATCATCACTTTCAATATTGTCTAAATTCATAGATGTATTTTATCATAAAAAAAAAATACCAACACTCAATTTATGTATGTATTTTATCACGCTAAATCTTTCATACTCGTGTTATACAAAACTGAGTTTATTACTTTGCATAGTGTCAATAAGAAAAGTATTAACAAATAAAGTTATTATTCCTAATATAATATAATTTTAGATAAAATGAATTATTTTTGATATTTTTTTTATTTAAAAAAAATTTTTTTATTAATTAAAATTAATATATATATATATATATATATAATATAAAATAATAAACAAATTAAAAATTTTTAAATTTTAGATAAAATGAATTCCCAGTGTCCAACTTATCGTGAAATGCATTCTATCATCGGTAGTAAATTATCTGATAATACTACATAAATGTCTAAAAATCACTTTAATTAAAATATTATAATCATACAAACAGATCACAAGTTCAAATCTGAAATATCTTGGAAATTATAATGAAAAGTGTATATGACAAATTAAATTTGTAATACTTTGACAATGATGATAAAATAAATGTTGATATTGATAATTGTAATAAAACTCAAGAACAATTAAATTTTTAACAAAACATGTAGTAAAATACAATTATAAAATATAGAAATTATAAAATTATGATGAAATGATTTTTGAATACTTTTACAGAATTAAAAGAAATTTTAGATAAAATTACCATTACTATACATGCTTTTATTAAACTATGATTCAGTGATTCTTATAAAAAATAAATAAATATGCTGTACACTTTTTTGAGTAAAAATATAATATTATAGTTTATTTAAATTTTAGTTTTATAATCAAAATTAATTGATTAACAATTTTTAAAATATAACTGATAAACAGAATACAGAATTTATAAAATTCTATCGGTTTTTTTTAATTTTTTTTTATTATATTATAATATATTGTTATATTATATTATATTATATATAATATTAATAAAATAATAATATATTGAATAAAATTAAAAAATTTTATCGGTTACTTACATATTGGAGAAATTTGTGTAATTCTGGATGCGATTCAGGATCGTTCGTAACTTCGAATAGAGGTAAAAATATATTATTTAGAATTTCCTGAAAATTCGTCATGAGTTTGTTCAATTTGAAAATATCACTGTAAAAGTCAAAAAGAGAAACGGTTATTCAGCTTTATATCTTCACAACAATAAATAATAAAATTTCTATTTCTGTAAATGTCATTGATAATACTACCAATAACCGTGGAATCTGAATGAGCCAGCGGACATTGTCAGAGTATACGTCTCCATCAATGGCCCATTTGGCTAACTTATCCCACTCTTCCGGACTTTTGCCATAAATCGATAATCTGAGTTCGGAATTCTGATACTTGGACTCCTCGAGATCGCTCGATACTTCTTTAATGATTCTCGCAAAGTATTTACCATTCAAATAATTGTCCGTCTTAAGAAAAACTTCTCGTAATCTACTCTCACCGATAGGATTATACTTTGCATTGAATTTATCAAATCGATGAAAGGTGTTTCTGTCCTAGAAATACCACAAGAAATTGAAATTGAAATTAGAATTATTATTGTGTAAAACCAGTTTTTTAATTAATAATTAAATTGAAAAAATTTATAGAAGGCTATTTTTAGAAAGCTTATTTTAGACAAGTTCTTTTAAAAAGTCACACGTCCAAAATTTACTACAAAATATGTTCTGTGTAAAAGATAAATGCATATTATATAAACGCATTCTACGAAAGATAAAAAAGAATACAGAAATCCAGACATGCACAGAATCTATTATAGAAAATTAAATACAAGAAATTTAAAAAAAATTTATTCTAAAGAATCTATCGTGGAGAATGTTCTATAAAGAACTTAATGTTAAAGTGTTTTATAAAAAATCTGCTGTAAATGATTTGTATAGAAGATCCACTATAAAAGATTATTTTCTTAAATCCTCTGTTTAATTCGATTGTCCTTAAGGTTTTGTTTTTAAATGACTTGGAAGAAGATAACCAGTGTGGGCTCATCAACCCACGCCTGGTTCTCTGTTCCGTGCTATTTTTATAGTTTTTGGTTGTTAGGTTTAATTTTGTTGTAAAAACTAATGTCCATTATATATAGAGAATATATTTTAAATTTGTTATATAAAATAGACCTACTGTAAAAATGTTTTTAAATTATACAGACTTATATTGTAATGAAGTATACATTTACATTTATATACACACAGTTACTTACTGCATGAACGTCAAGCATGTCAACGCTAAGATCATAAGTAGTGAGATTCATCGACTGGAAGACTTCACGAAGTGTCATAGTCTCACCATTTTTTGAACACGTAACTACCTCATCCGCATGATTTTTTAGGGTCTTCTTGATGAATCTGAGTAAATGTTTTTGATTCATACACGAAGCTGCGTGAATATGTGTATCGACCTATTTGATACATATGAAAAATTAGTCACATTAATGCCATTCTCCCTACTTAGAAAAAAAATCCTTTTAATACAAAAGTACTTTTCTTCTTCGCAGATTAATCTCCAGTCCGCTCAATTAAACAATTTATTTTTTACTGAAAAGAAATCTTTGAAATTTAAGTTATAATATAGGAAAATAAATGCCTGTTCTTTTTCAAATACATTAATATAATTTTGATAATTTTTATCAAAAATTAAAGAAAAACTTGATTAAATTTACATTTTTGCTATTAAAATATTTATCAAATGAACCTTTCTAATGTTGTAAAAATCTCTATGTGGAACTGCTTTCTGACTCGCTAGCTCTCTCAGTTCGTTGAGTAGCACGTGAAGTTGATATTTGGAAGACAAGTAGCTAAGTCTCCTGTAGCAAAAGGATTTAAGAGGCCCATCAGCGATCATTGCACATAATATATTCATATCTCTGACGAAGGTCTCCAGGTCTGGGTAAGGATAGTTGACAGGTTTTCCGTTTTCAAGGTCTTCATCGCTTTCGAATAGATTGAAAACGCCCTTCACCGATGAGATTTTGTAATTCTTCGACGGTGGGAAATCGCAGTCCCAAGGATTTCCGCGCGAGGCTGGCGTGTGGACAGGCAGATCTGCGAATTTCAATATTTTTCCATAAAAATCTGTCGGAAGTGTAAATTAAGATTTATACATTGAATTAAGCTTATCACTGGTATAACACTGACGCCAACTCTGAGTTTGACTTTTAGTGAGGAATTTTGATTAATTTACATTGACTGCTAATTAATCACTTCATAGAAAATAGACCACTTAAGTTTGTTAATTTTGACGAATGTTAAGTATTCAATTTGCAATGACTCTTTTTAAGTTATATTATATATAAGTAAATAGGTACATTACATAAATTATAAAGTACGAAAGAAATTATTCAGAATGGAAATTTGAAATCGTTTGAATTAGAATGTCAGATTGATGATCTCTCAAAAAATGCCATTGCAAACGTGCCAACATCGCAAATACGGCATCGAGGCGTACTCGTTTTGTAATTAATTTTACAATACATCAATAGTTATTTACCATTCTGAATATAGATAAAAGGTTAGCTTACACGAGGGAAAAAGAAAGATAATCATTTGAATCAATGGAACAAGATATATTTTAGTCAATGAACAACGATCTGTGTAAAAATTACTATAGGGTATTCGTTGATAAATGTTTATTTTACATGAAAAATAATAAAGCAAATTTTCACGACTATAAAAAATGCTCAAAAAAAAACTAGAGTATTTTTCCATTGAACAGAAATATAATATCTTAATAGAGGTTTGCACTTTCCTTTTCCCCGTGTGAGCACTAGTGTGCAATGAAAATCGTTCTTCAGATTTCTTGAGGAATCTTATCTTTGAATTAGAAACAACTTGTTAAGTGTGGAAACCGTGGATCAAGGTTAAGTGATGAGGATCAAAGGATTGACCAGGACCTGTCAAAGTGACATCCTTAATCAGGGCGTCAATATCTGCGTCAGATCGATTCTCGTCGAGCTCGTCACGCTTTTGATTAACTTCTTCAAATGAAACAAAACAGCGAATATTAATTCAGTTGAGACTCGATTTTAATTAACTTTTTTTTTCAAATAATATATCTTTACATAAATGTATATATATATATATATTAAATAAACAGATTTTTTTTAAACTTTTTTCTTTTTTTTTCTCTTCAACTTTTAATTTAAATAAATATAATTGTGATGAGAATTTTTACCCGATATATCTCTACGGTCATCGTGCTTTATTTCTTCTTCACGAGTACAAGGTCTTTTGTCTACACTGCGTAAGAATCTTGACGTTATCGTAGGGAAGGTTTGCTTTGAATTCTCCATGTACTTTTCTCTTATGGCCAGAGCCTGAACAAGCAATTGGGATGCTTGTTGAAGATCCTCAAGTGGTACCTGAAATTTTCGGATTCGTTGATCATCAGTTTTTATAAATTTCATCGACAATTTATATATATTCTTATATACAATTTAAGCATAAAACCTATTTAATTCTGTTTTGACGTTTCAACCTTATCTTTTCAGAATATACAACATTTTTATAAATTTTAGAATACAAAAAAAAAAAACAATTTTCTTTGTAATTTTTACACATTTCACTGGAAATCGTTTCTTTTAAGACCCAACTGAAAATAACAGTAGAATTTTCGATTTTTCAGTCTTGAATCTTAATATTCAATTTATGTTATTTAATTTTTATTTATTGTTTAAAAAGTTTTAAAAATATGTTTTTCAAAATGAATTCAGAAACTTACTTCTTTTCATATTGATTCGCATGTTATTATATTTGAAACAATGGATAAATAGTCACAAGGGCTTACCCCAGATGTGTCTTCACCCGATATGGAGACTCTTTGAAAGTGTGGCACAAAGTCATTCTCTTCGATAGTGAAGGGGTGATCGTTGTCATCGGGAACGCCTGGTCCGATCGAAGGCTCGTAGTGGCTGCGACGTTCTTCTAGATCTTTAGCAGCCCTTATTAACAAGAAAAAAACGTATCTATTAATTTTCATTATAATACAAAGTAAACAATTTTTCAATCAATTTAATTATAAATAAAATGGAGAATATAATTTCTTTTTCACATTTTCCATTACAATTTATTAAAACTGTTTTATTTTAATGCACGCATGCATTTAATGTGATAAAATCACATTTTGAGCCATGGGAAGAGTATTTTAAGGATCATGTGTAATAAATATTTGAACTTTGAGGAATTAAAGTTCAACAAAATGTAAAAATTGTATGCTCAAATTTGGCGGATTTTTGAAATTTAATAGTAAAATTTGACAATTTGTTTAATTCCTTGAATGATCACACATAAATTTGAATCTTTAAATTTCAATTAAGAAACGTTCTACTAACGTCTAAACAGTTATTTAATTTGTTGTTCCAAATGATGATTTAAAACTGAATGGTTTTTGAAACATGTGTAATACTTTGACGAATGACAAGTCGCCTCGCGCAATGACGATATGATTTGTAAAAAGCAAGAAGCAGCTTTTCTGCTTATCGGATTCCTGTACGTTAATTTCATTTAAAAGGTTAAAGTGTGACGTAAATGTGCAATGTTAAAGAAGACACATCATCTCAAGCGTCGATAAATTTGCATGGGTACAATAATAGTTGATATAAAAAAATGACACGGTCAGTCTGGTGGCAGTGCAAGATTCTCAAACTTCAGCTTTTTTTACGCTTTCTCCTGCTAAATTTGAAACATCAACATTTATGTTGTAATAATTAATAAATATGAAATACATTTTGATGAAACTTAAACAAGTAATAAAAATAATTTTATATTTTATGCGCTGTTTTAGTTTATAACTGAATTTAAAGCATTCAAATATTTACTTGAATTTTTAATATTTAATATCAAAGAAATTACGCGAGCATTTAAAAAGAATAAGTTAATTATTTTAAAAATTGAGATATGTTGTTTGTTACAAATAAAACCAAAATAATAGAAATGTATAAATAAACAAATTGGAAACATACGTTTAAGAATTTTAACATTGTCTTTGAAAGGTTGAAAATATGGATTTTTGAAGCCTCAGTTTAAAAGACAGAAAGCATTTTTTTTATTTAGAAAAGATAAGACTGAATAAGAATGATTCAAGGAATTTCATTTTTGAATCCTTATTTTTATTTAATTGAATGAGTGGATGGAAAACCACCATTTTACCTATGGAACAATTTACAATCTCTGGTCCATCGTTTGAGATCGGATGCACCCGCAAACATTCTCAAAGCGTATTAATTTGTCAACCGCTGATCTTTTCACAAGTGCATTCGACGCGCCATGCACAAGCTATTTATTACAATTCTTCCATTTGATTTCACCATAATAATTATTTTCTCTGTCACAAAATATCTCATTGGCAACAATTTTGTTTATTGCTTGAAACGTTTAATCGGGATTAATTTATTTTAACCACAGAACTTGAAATTTCATATCTGTTTTAAAAGATTGAATTGTGTTTTAAATTAAACTCCATTTTATTAGTTGCCCCGGTTTTGTTACTTTTCAGTTCAACTTAATTTTGCATTGTACTGCATTACTGAAACAAAAATAATTGTTTTTATCAAATTTTCAATTTATTCGGTTCAACAGTTGAGGGTGTGTGGGCGCGGTTTACGGTTCGGCGGTCTCGCGGATACTGAAACAGTGGCGGCTAAGTTGCACGCGCGTTGCATCGCATTTGACGCGACCCTCCGCGCTTTGTCTCCCTCCCGTGTAATGTCGCTCTAATGCATTTATTTCAGACGCTAATGGGTGTTATTGTCATTTTCCATAGATGCATATCGACTCACGAATTAACTTCTTACAGGTGTCATCGTACTTCGATCAGAGTTTGACAGTTTCTCTGATTCAAGTGACACATTTCAATTCTGCAGATCTCGTCTATGTAGAGAAAATGGATTCTATGATTGATTCGAGTTTTTAATACAATTAATCAATATCTGTGTTTAAGACAGTACGATTTACTTTTTACTGAACGATTGAAGAAATTTTGGTCTGAATGTAGGAACAATTTTAATTTATTTGTTTAAAAATCCAAACAAATTCAGTTTTGTTACTTTGTTGATGCTAAGTAATTTTATTTGTAGATAGAAAAACGAATTAATTACATATAGATTAAAATTATGTCTTTTCTATGTATAAATATTGTTTATTGCTTTAAAAAATAAAAAATCTAATTAAGGTTTATACCTTGTATGAAACATTTTTCTATCAATATTGTTTTTTATACAATTGTTTTAGTTAGTAACTATCAATGTCATTTAGGAAATTTACATTAAAATCGTTATATTTTATCTGCATAAAAAAATGTGTTTCAATGTCTGCAATTTGTACACAAGCTAGTAACATTTTTCATGACAATAACTCTTTCCTAAACAGTAATTTAACGTTTCCCGTGAAAATAATATTTGTATAAAATAACGTTCTTTTATTTATTATCTATATTTTTATAAACTTCAACAAGTAAATTAATGTTAAAAATTTGTATTGAAATACAAAGTATTACTTATCATATATTTATCAAATAAAAAAATTTTTTACACAATCGTAACTGTTTTAAATTTAAAATATTCAATTGCATTATTAAATAAGATAATATGTTTTCAGTATTGTGAGCTAGTTTCAGATAACCTAATTTCTAATACGTAATAATTGTATTAAAAACAAAATGTCACTGATAACGAAGTTATTAAAACCATCTGTATTTGCAAAGTTAATTGACTTATTTTTTATAAATTAATTTTTCACTAGAACGAATTGTGCATCACTATCATAAGGTCCTATAAAATATAATAATTCAAAGTCAGCAGAATATTTTAATACACAGAGTGTTTATTGTAAGTAGCATCCATTAAACGCTTGAGAAGATGCGATTATTATACATGAAATCGATGCAGTTTTGTACGGTGATTATAAATCTGAAAGATTTTCTTTAAAATCTTTAACCGTTTTCAAAATATTCACGATTTTCCGTATTTTCTAAACCACTGCTCA
>JABFOX010001783.1:0-12394 GCA_022817665.1 Axea sp. ZL-2020
ATGACAGATGTAGTAAAGTAGTACAAGATATTTCGCTGCGATGAAACAACACGCGCGATTCAATCGATCATTTATAATTTATTACATTTATTGCGAGCATAAAATAAATCCGAAAAATTTCACTGAAATAAATATTAATTGGATAAAGCTACTTGAGGAACTTTCGTTCTTCGTTTATAAATTTCGATTAAAAAACATAAAACTATATCAAAGTAAGGAAGAACTTTGAAGTGCGTTAACCCCAAAATACACACCTGAGTTTAATTTAACTAAATTAGGTAATTTAAGACTTCACAGATAAATTACGAATATAACTGCTGTGGAGAAAAACTTTGCTGCAATTATAGCCAAACACAGCACTCTCGAATTGTGTTGTAATTTATTTATTTACGAAAAATATATTATAATTCGTACTTTTTTAATTACGATTCAAAAGTGCTTTTCATTTAATACTAGGATTAATGTTATTCTGTAAAATATAAATGTCGATTGAACGATGAACAAATCGTTCTAAACATTGTTAATTGTACTTTCTAAGTACATGTTATAGGTAAGTTCAATAAATTTGCATTTAACCGCTATACGGTTAGTTTCGTTTGTGTTAATACTGGTTCTGTACCAAAATACATGTGCAATTGCTGCCTATGACTGACAACGAGTGAAACTATTATATGCAAAATATTCAATACACGTGCTTCATTCGTAGCGTATAAAAATATGTTTGCATAAAATTTCGTATAAAAAATGTATGAGTTTTTCTCACTTTTTAATTCGAGAGATGTATATGTTGACAGTGTACACTAAACATGCGTATATTGTCGCATGAAAAATATGTTTAATGCCAAAATTATGTATAACTTATAAATATACGTAAGGCATAAAACAAAATAGAACCCACATAAATAATACCGTTTTGCGGTGTTCGTTAAACATAAATGCCTTTGATTACTATTTTATATATACCATGCATAATGTATACACGAGTTAGGCATAAATTTAAACGGAGCTCAAAAAATAAACGAATCCTTTTTTAATATAAATTAATATTTACACGAATTTCTTGTTTCGATTCTTATTTCATACGTGCTTTAAGTATATATGTATGCAAAATTTAATCATAAGAAGAGTGTTGCAGATCTTTAATAAAACGTATACTTCTTGAGAACCTGTAATTTTCCAAAATGAATTTCCCTTAGTCTGCCAAGGCAAAGCTGAGGCAAACCAGAATACCGTAACGTTTCTAAATAACACTAAATATTTATATAAAAAATTAACAACTGCCTTTGTTCTCCATTTCCCTATGCTTTTAAGAATAGTTAAATGCACTTTATGTTTCTATGTTAATATGCATGTGCATGATTTATACAATACGTAATCACGTTTGCATGTATCCGTGCAAGTGTATAACGACAATTCGCATTCATAATGACCTAGTTTGTTAATTAATTGAAAAATGAACGAGTTTTTGTTACAGTAAAACAGACCTATTCCGTGATAATACTCAAAACCAATCTAGCTAGCAATTAAAAGAATATAAAAATTAATTTATATATTAGTCTATTTCAATTAAATTTTGCTCAGAGAGAAATATATTGGAAAAATATCACGTATAGTATATATACAAGCTACATAACATTTACGATTTGGCAATTAATTGTATTTCACTTGCAATTAATCGTACTTCAGTGGAAAATACCATTTTGTTTCAAAATGTATTTAATAAATACGAATTGGTTGAGCAATTTATAAGATGGAATCCAATTAACAATTCACCTACATATCAGTAAAGATCAATTTATGATTTATTTACTATTCATCAGTAACCCATTTACAAACTGTACATAATTCCTTTAGGATCTTTGCAATTCACTTATGATCAATTTGAAATCCATTTAAACTATGAATAATTTACTGAAAATGTTCATATGGTTGTTGTGCGATGTGTAACATTTGTGTATAATATATGTATGTGTACAATTGATATTATATACCTATAATTTAACAAAAAGAAATATTTATTAAATATAATTAATCAACTGAAAATTATAATATAACATTGTGAGTAAAACGTAGTATGCGATAACCCAGCATACAAGATTCAGTAGTTTGACTTTCTGCCATTACAGAAGCTCACATTTGTTCAAGAAACAAGTGTAAAATAGATTGATTTCCCAGACATAATAATAAAGTAATGCAAACATTAAAATTTGAATAAACAAGTTTTTCCGCTACATAAATATATATATATAAAAATGATTAACTCACAGAAAAACTATTTCACGTATTTCACGTATTTCACATATTTCACATATTTCAACAGTATTCTTGCGAAAATAAACAATATATGTACGACGGAAAATAATATTCTATTTTACGCAAAAATAATTCCAATCAAAAATTATAATGCCCAATATTTCACAATAAATGTTGTGATAAAGATTTTCGGGTCCAGTGATTTGTTTAAATTTATCACTTTTCATCAAAAAATATTATTTGTATTAAAATAATATAGTGCAAATGCCAATGTATTGAATGATCGATTTTAATCACGACATTAAGCGGAATGAATATGTAAAACGTAAGTTCTTGCAAACTTTTCTATTCAAATTAAATAATCCTGCGAACACATTATCCCATTATCTTCCAATAATTTACTACGCCACCATGATCTCAAGCTTCTACATCGCATAATTAACGATCATATTAATTCATTAATACTTCTGAGTAATATATGCTCTTTATGCCTCCCCAAAGTGTTAGAAACTTATCAAGGTGTGCTACAATAATTTATCGGAATAATTTCCTCTATAGAAACTCTGTGCAAAAACTGTTTAGTGCGGAACAAATCACTCTGGACAAAACGAATCGTTGAGCAATAATCTTTTCACATTTAAAAATCTATTTCCTACATTTTATACTGTATAGTTATTTTTCCTTCATTCTATGTGAGTATCGCAGTAAGAATATACGTATTAAAGTGGATAAATAAATATTTAAAACTCAAATAGGAAATTATTATTGATCCAATGTCGATTCAATACCGAAACATTGTATTCCATAATAATAATAAAGTTTTTGACTAAGTATCGATATTCTTTACTGTAATGGTAATGAGCAACTATTAGTATTATGAAATTGGTATGGTACTGAAAATTAGTAATATTATCGTACAGTGTACAGTACCTGTATAGTACAGTACAGTATCAGTACGGATTCATTTCTAAATATCTGTACCAGTGTAATATTAATTGCGGTAATACTTCAACACACATATATACATAGAAATAAATAATTAATGAGTTTCGTGATTACGGAGTATAACTCGCCCTCTTCGATACATGTTATCGAAACAGTTCTCAACGCTGATTGTGGATCTACAAGAAATTTGCGGCACTTTTTATACGCTCGTGAGATATTCGCGATTTTTGATCCAGGATATGCAGCATCCAAAATGCATATTCCTCTTGACATAATATGGTGGTTACATACAGAATTGATACAGTTTTTAACGCCAATTGCACATCTGAAAGACTTTTTCAAAAAGCTTGGACCGTTCACGAGATATTTGCAATTTTCAATACAAACTCAACCCCTGTGTGTATGCAACCTATGTGAACAGGTTGTTAAGTTATGTTAGTTTCGTTAGTTTTGTTGGTTTTTATAAAATTTACAATTTGAATAAAAAATAAAACGAATAAACTTAAGAAACTAACAAAATTTGATTATTTTAATAGATTCTGTAAAATTCTAATAAAAAATCAAAATAATAAAACTAAAAAGTTATGCGTGTCAGTAGGTGTTGCCTGCATACAGGGGTTTAACATGTAAGAAAATCTTAAATATCACATGACCAGTTAGAGATTTTTATAAAAATTTTTCAGATTTGTAATGAGCGTTAAAAATTACATTGATTTCATATGTTAACATGAAAAAGGCTGGTTATAATTCATAATTACCGAAATCACATATATTTTATATTAGGATATTGAATATCAAATGTCTAATTACCTCAACCAACAAGTTACATTTCTGATATCTTAAATATTTCACATCGACGATCGTTTGGTTTTATTTTTTGTGGGGATACACGCTTTGATTTTTGATAATTTGTCAAAAACAATTTGCGAACGAAGACAGTTATTATTATTTATCTCTCCTTTTCTATTGAAAAAAAACATCGGATTTGTCAAACCTGCGTTAGTTAAAAATGAAGTAATTTCTTTGGAATATCTCCGGAATTATAATACTTCAAACATATTAGGTTTAAATTATTGAGTAAAATTTTATAAATCGTGTTTGCTTTAAACGACAAATCACCGGATGTAAGCAATAGTTTGAAATTAATATTTCGGTGTGTACATTTTTTATAAAATTGTTTAAATTAATTAAAGCGTATAGCCTTTTAATTTGCAATATATGAAAATAAGTAAATCGAAATATATATGAGCTAAGATGAAATTTAAGTAACAATAAGTTTAATATTATAAAATAAGTCAACGAGTAGTTAAGCATGAATTTGTAAAACTAAAATAGACACTAATCCAAATTGATAAGGTTATAAAATGTTATGAATAAATTAATTATGTCAATTCTCGATTACTTATAAACAAGGATTAATAATTTTATGGTCACACCAATTAAAATTATTAAAGACTTGTGTGTAGGTATAATTTTAATTAATCCGTAACAGTCATTCCCGTGTAACGTTTGTAACAAGTTATCCCTTATTCATCTTGATGCTACATTCTTCATATTCATTTGCCAGTACTTCACAAGCGAAGCATAATACTTTCCACTAATAGACCTAAATCTAAATAAAATATATATTTTATTGTCGACATTGTGACATTATTTAATTTTAATTTGAATCCAAAATTGAAAATAATTAGCAAAATTAAAATATGAATAAAACTTAGTATTATTTGTGACATTTTTTTTCAATATTCTGAACGAAAACCATGGCAGTTTCTTTTAAGTAAATTTGATTTGCAATATTTCCATTATTTTACTTTCAATTTTAATAATCGATGACATTTTGTGCACTATAAGTGGACCTCATGACTACAAAACATTATGAACCAATATTACAATTTTATTTTTGTAAACATCACCAAACATAATTTTTTTGATAAATCTTTGAGAACATTATAAATACTATTCACATTATTACAGACTTTTAAAACATAAAAATGAAATTATTCGCTATTTTACGTAAACTTAACACCATTATAAATCTTCTAAAATTAAAATTACAAATTCTAAATTATATCAATCAGAATAATCACTCTTATGAATCTAATACGATTTATTACACAAACAAATCATACAACACAAACAAAATATACAAACAAAAAAAATATACCACTTAACCCATTAAAACCAGTACAATGACAATGTTTTTTTTAATATTAATATTTATAATATTAAACTTTTTTTGTAATATGTTTCATTTTTCAAAATTTTAACATTATCAAACAATAGTTAATAATTATAACTTGTCATTTTATTTCTCAACGATGTATGTTTATTTGCGCTCATACTTCTATTACAATCAATTTCATATAGCCCACGTCAGGTGCACCATCGGGTGATAATGTGCATCTCACGTCACTTATGTTCTGATCGGTTCCCACCACACGCCGAAATGATCATTTACATTAACCTCGTATAACTGACAAAAACAGTCATTTAATTACACATTTGAAGTAATTACAATAAGATGTAATTACACACATATTTTTATACAGAAATTGTTTTATAGTACAGAAAACGGTGGAAATAAAAACAATATCATAATTAGATAAATATTGAGTAAAAAATTAATAATGAATTTATCATCAGTTAGAAATCCATAGTAATGAAGATGGCAATTAAAAGTTTAATTTTCAACATGAGTGATATTCAAGTGCCAATCCTCTTAAACGAATCTATTTCTCATTGCGATATGTATGCTCATGTACCATTTAATTCGACGACTTTTAATAATGATGATGAAATATGAATTGCGGTACAATTGCAAGAAATATGCGTTATGACGAACAATATACTATTACATATTCATGAAAGACTGATCAAAACAGACAATCGTAATGTTCGAGGAACAAAATTGATTAATAATGCGAAATGTCGTCTGTATTTCGAGAAATACGTTATGAATTAAATGGTAGCAAAATTTGTAAAAATATACACGTCGGTGTTATGACGTTAGTGAGGAAAGCGGTTTCACGAAATTTCAGTCAAAATAATTTCACGTAAAATCTGCTAGAATAGTGTAGATAAGACGACTAATTTATTTGATGCAAGAATTGTTGTTTGATGCTAAAATGTTCTTACGTTTCTTATTACGAAGATTATGATTGTATTATTATTAATGTTAAACACGGACTTGTTCTAGTCGAATCGAATAATTATAATGCAATTATTAAATAAAGGAAATGAAGAAAAATGTAGAGTGATTATTTTTGAAAAAGAAGTGGTTAATGCTTCATGTAAAAGTTTTTCAGTTTAAAAACTAATGAACTTAAAATGCAGATGCTGTTGAAAATGTATTGGTCGTGAAAATTTGGATGCGTTTGAAAAAAAAAACTATGATTAATAAATTCGGATTAAAAACCGATTGAAACACAGTGACGCGAGCGAAAATGAAAGTCAGTTTTATCACCGCAGTATGAAAGGTTAATGTTCTTTTAGATGCATAGTAATATTTATTCAATTACAGGAATATTTATTGCGAGTAAAAAGATTTTGCACTTTTATACATGGAGAATGAACACTCTCGGAATGGCCAAATATTGGACGAAGTAAACATCGGAAGAAAAAATGCATTAATATTTTCTATAGAATTACACTAAACTTGACCAACCATCTCCACACCCTGGAAATGGGACAAGTGACAACTTTGGCATTTGAAATGAAACCACATTTTTGTTGGAATTTAAGATTCTTAAAAACCTCAGGTTTTCTCGTGGTATATAGGATTGTAACCTTTTGTATTCCGTAACATATGATATTGTAATTACAAAAAGTAAGATTTTCCGCAATTCCATGAAGAATGATTTCGAATAAAATAATATAAAAATATTTATTTAATCTTTTCAAAAATTCCATTCAGTGATTATAGTTCCTCCCTCATTCCCTGGACTGAACAGTGCTTTACTTTCTAATCTCAAATGTGGAGACACGTTGTTTATAGCAGATATATACTTTTATCACATCCCAAACAACTGTCTAATATTTCACAAAGATCTGATAATTGCTTCAATCCATTTTAATGTACTATTCCGTTGCACTAGTTTCATTTTTCAATATTCATTTCGTTTGTAGAAGACTTGAACTTAATTTGTACTTCCATAAATCCATCAGTTGTATCACTACCATCTGCATAAATTGACATTAGTGCAAGACCTTATAAAAGATGACTTTGATCGTAGAGCTGAATTATACGATGAAGAAACTGCAGCATTATCTTGATAAGAATACCTTTCTTTTCTAGACTCACATTTCTGATAAAGCTAATTTTTTTTTAAATAATTTTACAAATCAAGATATCACTAAGGAGTGCACAGATACAAATCTTCATTGTATGAGGAATTGTCATTCCTAACAGTCCAAGAAAGTTAAAGTTTAGGCTGGAATTTTGTGTATTACGATGGAAGAGTCATTTTTAAATAACGGCAGTTTTAATGCTAAAAAGTATGTCAACATGCTAATTGATGAAATAATGCATGCATTAAAAGAAATCGTTGAACGCGCCGTTTCGACTACCTACCGTTCCATCAAGATAGAACTGAAGTGCACTAGTTTTAATTTTATGCAATTTACTAAATAATATTTCCCTGGGAAGATAAATTTTTCGAAGACGTACGATAGAATGGTCACCAGGGTTACCAGAGTTTCTAATTTCTCATTTAGAAAATAACCCCCATATTATTTTAATTGAAACTGTATAATAGAACGATTGTTAAAAGTCTTGTTTCAGTAATTATAACACAGAAAAATGGAGGTTTCAATTTAAGATATCAAAACTACCTTATATCCGGAAATTGAATGAGGGTAGAATTTGATATCGTTGGATAGTTCTTCAAAAACATATAACACGTTTTGCATTGAATTCCATGTATGAAATAAAATAATAATTAGGAGATAAACTGAAAAAGTTCGGAATATTTTTCATTTCTATTTATTGCTTTTATATGACGAAATGAAAATACATTGATAATTTTATAATAAATGGAAATGCATTGATATATTTGTATACAATTAACTTGAGATAATGTTTCGATTTAAAACTATTCGTTTTTGTTATAGAATCCGAATCTGCAGTATGAAATTGGCATTTTCATTCTGATTTCAATGTTCACTCTTGCCTTCCTGAAAATATTGAAGCGGAACGACATATATGCGTGCATCTAAAATAACTAAAACGTTATCTTGAAATATTATATTAAGAAAATTTATGACGATGCTGTATTGAGTTAATACTAGTTCGAGGATTTCCAGAAAACCGAGCCATTTCGCGTGTTCTCTTGTGAGAGTTTTGGATAACAACACTCAGCATAGCTACTTCGTTAACTTCTCCGGTCATAAATGTTATATCTTTTTCTTTTTTCTTTTTTTTTTTTTTTTTTTTAATTTTACATTTTTATTAATTAAGACATAAATGAAACTAATTATCGTAATGCACTACGCAATTAACTTCCTCATATCTGCTTTGCATGGGATCGAATCTCTAACTGGAGAACGAAATGGCGAATTAAATTAAAAATGCATTGAAAAAACTAAAATATTAAAGGAGAATTGTGATTTGTTATTGAACGAATATTTTAAAGAAAAGAAAGTCAAATATAATAGATGCAAAGACTTACGTTTAGTATAAATGTACAAATACAAGTGATTGGTCTGTTTTTTGCATTGTTTGTTTATTTGATATTTTTAAGCAAAAAAAAATGCACGTTTCGGGTATATTTCCCTGCAAAATTAATTTCTGATTAACATAAATTTTTCATCCTCAACGCTATGGATGTATTTTTCTATATTTGTCCACTTTTTATGTTCGACATTTTATGAGTGATCATAAATATTTTCCAACACGAAAATTACGCTGCTCAGATTTCTTTTTCGTGGTTATTGTAAGTTCAATATGTTTGATTGCTATGTTCCGTAAAACTTTCGAGGGACAAATTTATTTATATCTTACTTTTTGCTTTTTTACATCTTCACTATTTATTTCCATCTTAATTTTTAACTTTTAATTTTTCAGCCTGGCTTTGATTCGTATTACAAATCAATCAAGTTGCATTGGAAGGAAAAACACAAAATTTATGTTTCCTCGCATATCGAATTATGAGGGTGAGTCGATTCATTATTTGAAATTGGAATAGTTTTTACGTCTATTTTTGAACTCGTTACATGTTTCGTAGCATTAGATATAACGCGCACAATGAATCATTAGTTAAACGAAAGTAAGCTTCTTCAAGCAGAATTTTGAACCGTGTTAATCGGGGGCAATGACACGTTTAAACGCTTGAATTCGTGCGATTTCTAGAATGTGCCAATGACAAATACAGCGAATTTGTGTATCTCCGACGTATTTGAACAAAGTGAGACTGCCGTTCTTTCTCTGTTCAATTTGATACCCGCGGTTCAGATTTGTTTTTGGTAATAACACAAGTTTTGAAATAATCTATTTCTAATTTATACCTGCTACGCCAACACTGTAAACCCATTAAGGCAAAACCGTTTATTTTCCATTGAGCCTTGAACTTTATTCAAGAACTCTTTTGCTCCAAATAAATCAGCTGATAATTTTTCACCTCTAACTTTCAGATAATGAATTCCGTGTTGTTTTTTTTTTTTTTTTCCAGAGTGAAAGTCATCTTTCACCAGCAGAAAATTCTTTGCTTCAATTTTAAAATATAATCGTCGTTTTTGCTTTGAATATTAGACCCTTTAAGAAAACATTGCTATCCAAAATACATCGAAATTGAGCACACTGATGAAATCAAATAATTATATAATAATAAAGCGTTGCTGTTGTGATCGTTGATCCGTAATTCTTTAATTATGTACCACGACATTTTTTACGCGTTGCTGAAAGAATCGCAAGCACAAAGTATCAATAATCTTATTAATTGAATTCATAAGTTGATGTCTAGATGATAGCGCTTGTTTGGTTTAATTTAAGTTAAGTATAGACTCGCTATTTCGTACCGAGGCACTTAAAGTTTTGTTACTGTTACCTCATTCATTGTAAGTTAATTCGACCGACTTCTTTTTATTCCTACAGTTTAAAACTTTCATTAATTTAATGTTATCGTTTACACACTATTTTACGTAAAAAATGGACAATTTTTGTTCAAAATTCAATTACGGTAGTTGAACCGGGCTTTTAACATTTACTTGTGATCGATGTATTTTTTATTGGGAGAACCGAGTTTCTTTCTGAATCAGTAAAACAAACGTTAATTATTGCTTAGTAGAATTTTTTCTCTGTTGTGTTTTATTCAATTATCATGGGTGACAGTTGAATTAAAATTGTAGGATCTGTCGGTAAACTAGCTGAAGCAAAGGACGTTTAACTGCTCACTATAAATATACGAGCTTCTATATTTTATATAAATTGTATGATTGATTGTTTTTATAATTAAATATAGAAGAAAAGCCAACGACATAATTATAACGAACGTTTACGTAATCACTGTCATGCTTTGTTACGAGAATAGCGTACACAATTTTTTGAGGATCGATTTTGGTTTTAATAAATAGACCTCTTTCTGTGGGAAATGTGTCTATATAAAGAACGCAGTGTGTTTCGTACAACGTTCGAATGTTTTGGTAGCCATTGTACTCTGACCATTGGGATCTTGAAAATGCTAACATACCGAATTTTCAATATTTGTAATGCATCGCAGAGGAATTCAAGTTGCGAGAATTTGTGACCGATTTTTATTTCGTAGCGATGATTATCGTTTATTGCTCTCGTGGTCAGTTGTTTTTTATTACAATAACTGCTACTGTTCTTACTGCAGCATGAGATTTAGAATGATTACATTTCATATGTAGTATACACGAAGCAAAATATTCTTGAACTTTACTGTAATTGAAAGCGACCAAATCATGTCGAACCAGACTCCAATTTGTTTTTGTAACAATAGGAAAAGTTAAATTTAATTTTCTGGATTCAATTATAAACTGCGCACAAATTATCCATGGTTAAAAGAGCAAATTTAAGGACATATTAATGTTGATGGATTTAAGCAAATTTTTAATTTTGCAAAATATGAAATATTGACTAAACTTTTTAAACGGAATTATTTTCTTTAATATTGAAAGGAACACATAAAAGGTATAATAATCATACAATTTGAATATTATACAATGCTTAATTAACGCTTATCTTGTGAGTTTAAAATGATTCATTGATGCATAATCGATTTGGCGGATAATTAAATAAAATCATTTCAGTAAAGGCCAATGGTTATTTTTTGGCAGCGTTCCGAATAGTTTATTTCGTCATTTTCAGACGTATGAATTATGTTGTAGAAACTATCATAGTATGTAAATAAATAGAATAAAAGAAACACAAAGAAAACATAAGCTAATTTATATATATGTTAAAAATATTACATTGTGTAAAGAGTGAATGTTTTCAACAATTTTACAGAACACTTTTCACAATGCGTAACTGTTTAATACAGCAAACTTTTCCCCACGGGTGAAATTTAATTCTTTTTTTATCACCAAAACTTGTGAAACAAACGAAAGAAAGCGTTAACGTTATTCTTTAATATTATTTGTTATTTTGTTATTTGTTAATTTTAATTTGTTAAATGTTAATTTAGCAATGATAGAAATCTCGCGTAGGATTACCAATCAAAAGTTATTAGTATAAATCAATATTGAGTGCTTTTTAGTTAGTATTTAGTTGTTTAAACAAAAGATCAATTATTTTAATATATTTCAAGTTTTTATTTATTAATCTATTAATTTACTCGATTTTTGGTTGGTGGATGATTTAATTCAATATATAAATACAACAAAATTACATTACTGAGCATAAATTAACACAATTTTGATTAACTAATATTTCCAAGACAATATTGCTTTATTATAAAGGTAGCTCTCACAGATATTTATATATATATAAAAACAAACAAACAAACAAACAAAAACAAACCTTATAGTCTGTTTGCTTAAGATTAAACAAGCAGACAGTTCAAGTAGTAATTGTTATATAGAATGTTTTGAGGACCAATTATTGTAATATTAATTTAGGTTAATGGTTTTTTATGTTGTCTACTGGATTAACGTTCAGCTGGTAGACAATCCATCAAGTAATGATAAAAAGAAGTTGGTGGACGTAAATTCTTGTATTTCTATTTAATTGCTCTTGGAC
>JABFOX010001784.1:0-12393 GCA_022817665.1 Axea sp. ZL-2020
GAATTAAATTTTGTTATTTCGATTTCCAAAGTAATACATTTAATATTAAATTTAAAAATATCAGTTTAATTCATTAATCCATAACTATAACAATGAAAGAAAAAATTTAATAAACATTTGTTATTTCAATTAACATTGCTCACATTATTATATTACTCATTATTTAATTCAGGTACTATATACAAGGAATTTTCATGAAAAATAAATTTGATGTTTGTATATAATAAAAAATAAATATTGATTTTATTTATTTTCTAATATTAAATTACGAACGTTTGTAATTAAGTAACGAAGCAATGAAAAATGCCTTTCCAATCAATGTTTCAAATATAATATTAATAAAATAATATCTTTTTACATAGTTTATATTTATTGATATAATTACTGTAACATTTTTATCACCCATTACTTTGTACTGAAACAGATTTTTTATTACATTTTATATTTCAATTTCAAATTATTATTACATCAAATATTATCATCAGTTTCATATTATTAAAATAATAAGAAAGAACTAAAAAAGATTATTAAATCCGGAACTTATATAATAAAACTTAAATATGCACATTTAATTTTGGACTGTGTAAAACACTTAACAATCATTATTCTCAACAATTCTTTATTATATTTACAATTTAGTATTCATTCTATTGTATTTTTGAAAACATAAATAAAACATGAACCAAAATCACAACAAATTCCACGCTAATAAATAAAAGAAACATTTTAATGTATAAAAACTGTTAAAATTGAAGTATTGGCAGTTTCAAATTTTAAACTTTTTGTTGAATTAGTTAAAAACCCTATTGTAATAATTTAAGGTCAACGATATCAAACTTTAATTAACAAATACACGCATATTTAATTATAAAGCAATAATTAATACATTGTGCATATTATTTAGAATTCAAATTCTTGCACTTTATATTTACGGAAACAATTTTGACATCAACAAAGTTAAATATTTAACTACGAAACGAATTCATACACAACCAGAATAACAACTTGCTTAACAATTTTTTTACCACTGAAAATAAAAATAAAAAATGAATTCATTGTTATAAGAATAGAGGTTGTTTGCGTACAATTGAATACAAAAAAAACCAGAGTATTAAATCAACCAAGAACCAGACTGAATACACAACCGCATTACAGCCAAACAACACACATAATATCATTAACAAAAGGAAACCTAGTAGCAACGATATAGCGCAATCATTGTGCGTTATCTTTTTATGACAGATAAGATTTAAAACATATAATGTTCGTACACACGCACACGCACAAAAACTACAAAGTTTCATCATTCAAATTGAGCGTTCGTTTTAAAAATAGACAAAAATAAATGAAACTAAACAGTCACCGAACGAATGGCAAGCTGACTGTTAGAAATACGTAGTTGTCACGAGAAATGGAATGACCAGATAAATGCAAGGGATAAAAACGTACTGGTTTACTCGGGTAAACTTCAGCCAAGTGATCTTTAAGCCTCGCTATCGTCCAGTCGAGTTGACAGTTGACGACCTGGTCCTCAATTTGCTGGTTCGGGGCTTTGATGATCAGTCTGACAGCAGTTTCCATTTTGGTGGCGCGACAACGAACGAAGGCAATCGACAAGAACGAGTTCGACCGAGGCACGTTCTCGCTCGTCGTCTCCAAACTCGAATCCAGGCGATTCTGAATTGTTGTTGCGGGCTTCCAGTAGCAGTGCTGCGTTAATGCATCGCGCGCACTTTATCCACTTCGTCTTTTCGTACAACTGATTTAAAAAGTGCCGATGATAGTTGTGTTATGTACATACGTATATACACAAGCTTACGTACACGTAAGTGGTTAGAACCGAGAGCCGTGTATGTAGTTATTGACAACGATTCGCTTTAGTGTGGTGTATGGTCCCTTGGACTGTCACATACACGCACTCACACAGGCGAGCGCGATCGGTGCAGTGTGTATTTATTCTATAGGTCAAGATGGAGCACCTATTTGGCGCTCTCGCATTGGTCCGCGAGAAAACCTCTCGAATCTTTATTGGCGCTCGACTTTCAAACGATTATTCTTAGCGCGAAATTGAATTTCTTTATTCATTGTTTTGCATGCGTAACGAGTATTATGCTTGTTTATTTTGGAGTGCAAATTAGGTATTCATATTTCATTAGTTGACTTTGTTGGTTCAGATAGCGGTATATTTAAAAATATTTTTTCAAACAGCATTTGTCCACACTCTGAAACAATAATAAATGTGAAATAAGAAAATACATTCTTTCTGTATTCAGCCTGCCAGATAGCATGACCTTTTTAAACATAAACAATTGAACGCCAAATGTCGATGGAATTTTTATACAAAAATAAATTTGGTTTACCCTTTAAGTTGCTGTGTTTAAATGGCGTTTGGATTTGTTCAATCGGACAATTTATTATAACCAACTTTTTGTATTCATCGCTGAAATAATTTTCTTCTTTCAAAGAATGCTTCGTTTTGGGAGGCACGGAAACATCCGTGTATCACCGACGGAATAAAAAATGTAAATATGTAAATATTTAAAGTAATGATTGACCGTGATGACATACATTCGCACGATTCTCTCTTTCCTACGGGATTTTTTAAATAAAGAAAATTAATATTTTAACGCGAGTGTAAACTTAGCGAAATGATGCGAATTTCAAGCATAAATTTTGACTGCGCAACTTCTTCGGATTGCTTTAAATATTTACATTTTTATATTTGTTTACTCTGTCGGTAATACGTGGATGTTGTACGTGCTCTTAACTATATCTGAAATACAAAATATTTGTTAAATATTTGAATAATAAAATCATTTTAATAACGCTACCATTCCGATAAAGGTAACGTGTTTGGTATTATTTTGCAGTGTATATTTTATAATTGAATGAAGTTATATAAAAGCTTTTTAGTGTTAGGATTTTGAAGAAATGTATATAGTTTAGTTTATGTTAAAAAGTGTGCTTTTGCAAAATTACTTCTGTATAAATTTTAATCTCGATATTTTAGTTAGTCATTATATAAAATAATATACGTATATATGATGTTAGATGAAATATAATAATTAATATAACTGTTAAATTATCGATTTGTATGAAATACTTATTTTCAATTTGTTTATACTTTATAATATAGAACATACCACGCAAGTTGCGAAATAACTCGATTTTATTAATTTATTCAAAGTACTTTTTAGTTGTTGATAATTGTCATTTGTTAACATGCTCTAACTCAATGTTAAAGTTACATTACAAAAGTTACATAAAGAAAAACTTTTTAAATTATTTGTTAAATGTTTCAGTTGTTAAATGAAACCGTTTACCAGAAGTATGGAGGTCAATTGTTTGCTTTTCATATTAATGTTTACTAATAAATTCGTTTGATTGTTTGTAGTATTTCAATATTATTATTATATTACATTTGAATTTTAATTTATTTCAATTTATTTCATCTAAAATTGTATTAGTAAATAATGTATAAAAAATGATACTGTAATACTTATTTTATAATCAAATGATTATAAATTAATATCATTATTCTATTTATATTCTGTTTAGTTCTATTTTCACCATATAAATATATTTATTTGTCAATTTAGAATAAATGAGAAAACTTTTATTTTTATTGGTTAAAATGGATTCTGAAATGGAACTTCACTCTAGTTCATGTTCCGTTTTCGTTCCGATTTTGTTTCAATTTCATTTCCGTATCAGTTAAATTTCTATTCCGCTTCGTTTAAATTTTGTTTCAGTTTTGTTTCAAATTAAAAAAAAAACAAATAAAATATTTAAACAATTATGAAGTAATGTTCGTAATATTCATAATTACTTCAACATTTTCTTTGTTTGTTTGTTTCTATTTTTTAATTTGACGTTAATTTAATTTGAAACAAAACTGAAATGAAACTTAAACGATGCGGAAACGAAAATTAACCGAGATGAAAACGAAACTAAAGTGAAACTGAAACGAAATTCAAACAAAATCAAAACAAGGATGAGTGCGAAATTCCACTCCTGAAATATTAGAAACAGTGATACAATTGCGAAAAATAAAAACAGAATGTGACAGAACATGAAATCTTCGAGTGTAATAATAATCATTGCAATTTGTAAACAATATGTTTTAACACTTTTAGTACGAAATAACGAAAGGATTTAGTTAAAATATTTTCGTTACTGTTGTATTTTAATTAATCGTATTTTTAATAATATTATTTTATTATAAATTTACGTGTTTTTCAATTGACACAATTATTTAAATTCTTTTAAAAATGTTTACATATCTTAATCATTATTTTAATATAAAATATTGGTTAGCTTTTCTGAATGTGGAAACAGTTTTTGTCATTAATATTAATTGCAATTTGACATAATTATTTTATTTAAATTTTAATAATTAGCTGAAAATGTAATAAATATTTTATTTATTAAATTTTAATTGATTTATTGTTTATTTATTGTTCATATTAATTATATGAGTCGTTTTATTTAATACCATGTTTTTGCAAAAATGATCTTTTTTCAATAATGGTTTGAAAATAATTTTGGACCAACAAAATATTTAAATCTATATTTTTGATGTAACTGAAAAAAATTACCTAATTTTGATATAATAAAAATAACTTAAAACATGAATTTATTTTTAAAGAATTCTTTAATTATACAAAAATATTGTCTTTAAAAGTATGTTACTTTATAATATTTTTTACCATAAATTAGAAATTGAAATCCACCTGTTATATAATACGGAAATAATTAAATTAGTTTTTATTTCAAAAACACAATTAACTACGTGATAATCAGTTTCTCCAATTGTTAAAACCACATTTTAATATTACTGATACTTTATTTATAAAAAAAATACTTTATTGAAATGCATATTTTTATTATTTAATAGTAATATTTCAAACTTGATGAAACGATTGTTGCAGTAGAGCGCTAAAGTCGCAACTTGTAATTTTAGAATTGTTAATAATTGCATCATGAAATTACTAAGTTACCATCTGTTGTCAGTGTGACTTAACCACAAATTGTATTAAGGAAGGAAAACGCCGCTCGAGTGGTTCTTTTAATTATTATAAACTATAAAACATTAAATATTCACGTTATTTTACTATTATTGTTGTCATCATCTGCACAACGTATATATTTCGTAAAGTATCCGTAAAAATTTATATTAGAAATATTAATTAAAACAAATGTTTCATGTACAAATGAGTTAATAAATTAAATAGAAATAAAACTTAAGATAAATTTTCAATGTAAAATTGTAAAAGCGAAACTTTATGATATAAAAATTTCATCTACTTTAATAGTATATTCATGTAATTTGTAGCAGAAAGGATACATATGTCAAAGTAATTATAAAGTATAAAAGCACGTATTTTCTAATCTCGTATATTAAAATAGGTAATATGATAATTTATTGTTTTTAATATTAATTCATAAAAATTATTGAAGTGAAAAATAAAAAATAATGCCCCATATTTATTTGTTTTATTCGGTATAAATGTTTTTTAATCATACATATAATGCATAATAATGTGCAACAAATTTACAGATCTTATATTTTTTTTCTATTTTTTTTACCACATAAATATAGTTTTATATATATTTCTTTTTTATAAAATTTGTTGTTGGTTTGATGAATAATAATTTCCTATAAAATAATATTTTTGTTAATAATGATTAATATCTGGGATATAAATTAAGTAATAATTCCATTTTATTCTGTGTTACAGTACAATCATGGAAGACTGGATTAAAGATAATTTGTCACAACTTTTAGATTTTGCTGTTCCACCTGATCTCACCAAGTATGTACAAAGCTAAATTCAAATCTAGATAAAAAGATAAATAATGTATTGATACAACCAGTGAATATACAAATGATCATTTATAAAGCACTTCTTTATAGATATATATTGCAAATACAAGATGATAGAGATCTGGATGAATATCTTAAAACACTATTGAATTACAATGACCCTAAACATAAACAATTTATCGTCAACTTAAAAAAGCGAAGAAGTTAGTATACAACATACTGTTAAATATTAATTAATTAAAGTTAATTGATTAAATCTACTTAAATTTTGTCTAGTATCTTGTAATATTTCAGGTGGAACTAAAAAGGTGAATGAAGAACAAGTGTATCAAAAACAAAATGAAAGAAAAAAAGGAAAATCTAAATCAAAAGAAATGGTAAATGTTTGTATTTTTAAAATATTTTTTAATGTTAAATATATATTAAGTTTTTATAAAGTTAAATTTAGACTTAATGATAAATTTGTAATATTAGGAAACATCAAAAATAGAAAAAAAAGATGATAAAGGAAAAAGCGAAAAGAAAAAAACAAAGTTTGTCAATTTATACTCCGAAGAAGGAAACAAAAGAGAGATTTTAATCAAAGGTGCTTTAAATAAAACATATTTTCCAACAATACAACTAAGGATTTAAATTAATATTTTTTATTAAAATTAATTTGATCATATTTTATTGCAGGTAGACATAAATGTGACTGTGAAGCTAAAGAACATAGTCTTATTAATAACTGTATAAACTGTGGAAGAATTGTTTGCGTGCAAGAAGGAGCTGGTCCTTGCTTTTTTTGTGGAGAACTCGTTTGCTCTCCTGATCAACAGCAAATACTTTCTTCAAATACAAAACAGGCTGATACCTTGTACAATAAACTTATGGATCAAAAACCTAATAAAAATTTAGAAGAATCGTTAAAACATCGTGACAAGTTATTAGAATATGATAGAAATAGGTAAATATACAAACAGAATATCGCACTAAATCAATTTTAAAAATATAATGAATTATATAAGCTTTCATAATAAATTATCTTTATTCAGAAAATATAAATAATATATAACAGTTCAATGCAAAATAAAATTATTTTGCAGTGAACAACGTACAAAAGTCATAGACGATGAATCAGACTATTTTCAAGCATCTTCTAATACTTGGCTGACCAAAGAAGAAAGAGAAATGATGAAGAAGAAAGAAGAAGAAATGATGGCAAAAAAACATGAGTCTCGTTTTAATCAAAAAGTAACATTTGATTTTGCTGGAAGAAAAATAATTAATGATGAAAACAATGATGGTATAGTTGAAGAAGATACTCAAATGATTACGCAAATGTCCCAAAATAGAGAATTTATTTTTCCTGAGACTGAGTTACTTCATCGACCAACTGTTAGTATTTTAAATATCTATAATTTAACTCTTTATTAAACACAGTTATAATAATGTTTCGATAATTAACACCGAAAAATATTAAAATTTGTATACAAAGTAAAAAAATAAACTAACCTGCTCTCATGAATAATTTAAAGTATAAAATTTCTTTTAGATCATTAAAATCTAATGTTATTAAAATTTATAATTATAGATATATCTATATTGCGTACAGTTATCAAAAATTAAAATTCCTGTTTTTAATTATATTTTTTGCATCCAAAATTGAATATCTATAAATAAATAATTTTGTGTATTTATTTTCCAATATTAAAGTTAATAATTGTAATTATAAATTAATGCAACTTTAATGATTCTTTTAATTCATTTCTAGTATATACCACTGAGATCATCAGAATACAATGTAAGAAGTAATATGCATCCAAATGATGTTAAAAGTCGAATTCAAGATAAAGAATATTTAGAAATGTCAGATGATGGAATGTGTCTTAGTATGCATCAACCATACGCATCTTTACTAGTAGCTGGAATTAAAGAGTATGTTAATATTTGATAAAACTTTCCTTTAAATTCTTTTTTATTTAGGATATATTTACGGCATAATTATATTTGTATTGTATTATATTACATTGTATATTAAATTATACTGTATGATTCGTCTGTAAATTAGACACGAAGGCAGAACTTGGTACAGCCATCACAGAGGACGACTTTGGATAGCTTCTACAATAAGAATTCCAAATCGTGAAGAAATAATGAATGTGGAACATCAGTATAGAGTTTTAAAAGATGGTATAAAAATATTGAAATGTTTATGCCGCCAAAAATATTAATTTTGGATTCATTATCAGTAACGGATTAAATTTTCTTTTACTTAGAAAACATAAAATTTCCACAACATTATCCTACTAGTTGCTTGCTGGGATGTGTTACAGTAGTTGATGTTTTATCCCAAGAAGAATATCAAAAAAAATATCCCAATGGAGAAAGTGAGAGTCCTTATGTATTTATTTGTGAAGATTTTTATGAATTACCTATCAGATTCCCTGTCCAGGGAAAACATAAGATATGTAAGTAAATTGAAATATTATAATCATTTATTAATTGTTCCACAATTTATATTGTAATTTTTTGCAGATAAACTAGATGATAAAATTCATCGAGCTGCTGTAAATTCGCTTGAAAAACTTATGCAAACAAAATAATAGTAATATTAAGAAACATTATTTCATTTATTTGAAAAACCTAATTTATTATTTCATTTTTCATGTAGACCAGTTTTCATTTAAAAATTAATCTAGTATGTCAGATTATTGAAATAAAAATATGTTTATTAATTGCTTATAAAAATTGGTTTTATTGACATTACTGTAATTATTTTACATATAAGAAAACACTATACTAATTTTATTACGTAAATTACATTAACGGTGTGTAAAAATACCACCTCTTGCGACATATTTATAAGGTCGCGAACGTGTTCTTCCTTTAACTGGATGGAAGAAAATTTTTTCCTTAGGTGCCATCCCTTCCGTTTCAAGAAAAATATCAAAACAAGCTCTAAGTCTTTGCAGTTGTGCAGATAAAGTCGGTGGCTTTTCCCACATTACGTTAACTTCTCTCTCAATATCTCGCAAAACGTCGTCAGATGTTGTCACTGTTGGTCCTACAGATATACTAAAAATTGGAGTTACCTTTGGATAATCTGGTTTTATGGCAATCCGAGCAACAAGTTCACCTAAGAATTATAATTTTTAATACACATAGACTTAATAATAAAATTAATAATTATATCAGTTTATATAAATTTTATTTTATTATGTATTAATATAAACAATATCAATTTACTTACAACTGCCATGTCGAAAAACTGCTTCATAAAAAATGTCAGTAGAATTAATAAGACCTTGCTGACAAACTGTAGGAATTTCTGGATGATTATTGTAGCTTTTCCATGTAATTGTAGTAAATTTATGCAGATTCGTCGATACTTTTTGTGGAATGGGTACAATACTGTCAGTGAAAATAGGTAAATTTCCAGATTCGAGTTGACGTATTTCTAAACATAATTCAAGTCGTGCACGCACTCTTCTTTTTATTTCTTTTAGAACACTTTCGACATTGTGCTGTGCTAATTCTTGATTTATTATCTGAAAATAATGTAATTATTTAAAAAAGAGAATGTTGGTATTAAATATAATTTATTTTAATTTTAGATAAGATGTTTCATTTTATTTAAACATTGCTATAAATAATTTACCTTTCTTTCGGAAAAACCTGCTGAAATGAAATGTAGTCCTGCCATTCTCTGTGCCCATCTGTATGGAATACCCAATCCAAGAGATGAGAAAGATCCCAATTTGTATTTTGTGAGTTGATAATGATTTGCAGGATTCGGGCTTTCTAATCCAGTGTCTTTTGGATATAATTCTCGGAGAACTGATTCTGATACTAACATATCTCTGAGTAAAGAAAACAAAATTACTGTTTTTTATTTTTTATTCAATTTTGTTTTGAAATGCAATACAAATGTTATAAAATACATTTTTGACATTGAATCATTAAAAAATGTCTCAACAAATTTTTTCGTTAAAGTGAGATACTATTAACATTTATATGCATGACTAGTTCATTTATATTTTACAAAATACTATTTACTGAAATAAATAAAATTGTCTACATAAAAATTACGATTCTAAAAATAGCTTAAGCGTTAAATATTTTAAACAAACGTATCAATTTTCTAATTCCATTAAATTGTTAGATGTAAGTTTTTATATACTTTAGTTTTAAAATGATAAAGAATAATAATGATAACACTTAAATTTATTTCCAGTATTTTTTAAAAATTCCTATTTAAAAATTTAATACATATTTAAAAACAATAGATGAACAAATCAATGGCAGATATACGAGAAATGTTAACTTAATATAAATACAATAATCATTAAAGAATGCTTTTAAGAAAGTGTTTAAAAATAAAAATCTAACCAAAAAAGGATATGTACTTTTTATAACTGTCTTTTCTTGTAATGATAAGTTTAATTAATGTTAATTAATTTAAAGAATTAAGCAGTTAGTAAATATAAGTATTCCTTCGATGTATTTGTATAATATTATCCACGAACAAATATTTTCATCTGATTTTCCAAGACTATTTATAATTCAAATTTTAAAAAATCATACGAATGTCATTTTTAAAACAATAAACTTGTTTAAATTTCTCCATGATAAACTTTTACAGATTTACTTACGGATTACATTTTTCTTGTATAAAGAAAATTCTCACAATACCTCTTTTTTACTTTTATGGTTTTATACCTTTGATAAGCAATAATTATATTAATCGTAATATACTTTTGCATTAAAATATTTATCTTTTAAAATCCAACAATTCTATTTTTAAAGACGACTTAATATTTTAATGCTCTAAATATATTTAAAAAAACTTACCCTGATGAAATACCTCCTAAATCAGCTGCATCTAATCGTGATTCTACTGTTATAACTTTTAAAACTATCATGTAGAAAAATTCCAGCATAAGCTTAATATCTCCTGAAAATCAGATATTAAATAATGCTTTTTTAATCATAGTATGTAATAAATAGAAATTAAATTTTAAATCTATAAATATTTTTTATTGTTTATGGAAAACTGATTATTTTCTGTAAAATAATGAAATATGTACCTTTAAAAGATAAAATAATTCTAACCCTAAGAGGATGTCTTTGCAACAGTTTGCTTTTTTTTTCTTCTAAACGAGCTTCTTTAGAAAGTCTGTGATGTCTTTTCTTATGAACTGGAGGTTCTTCAACAACATTATCTCCTTGATTTTCAGCATCAGAATCAGATTCTTGAATTCCTTCTTGATTATTTACAAGTTTTGCTTCTTCTTCATCACCCTCTACCGACACGATTAATGAATTGTCTGCAATGAAATTCTTGATTAATAAATTGTAATTAAATTTCATAATTTTGATTAAATTCAATGCTTAAGTTTTTATTTTTTAACAAAATAATAATAATAATAATAATAATAATAAAAATGTTGATATATTAAGCTATACCATAAGCATCTTGATAAGCTTTTGCTTTTGCATACAAAACATAAAGAGGAGCACAAAGTGATGATGCTTTCTTATGTTCTTCTCGTATTTTATCCAGGGGCAAACCAAGACTTTCTTGAAGAGGTTTACTAGACTAACAAAAATTAATCTAATTTTTAATAAGTAGAAAAAGAAATGAATCAAATAAAATATTTTTAAACTCTAAACAATAAATTATATACATTTAAACATTTACCTCTAATATTACACGTAATTGTGGTTCAAGATTATCTAACCGAGTCTGCTTTGATTCGATGCTTGAAGCAACACTTTTTTTACTTTCTGTTAATTCATCACACAACACTGCCAATTGTTTTCTTTGTGTCAATTCCCATTCTAAGCGAGCTAATCTTAATTGATGAGCATCATTCTTTGTTATTTCCTGTAAAAATATATTTTCAAAGTATTTCTTATAATATTCAAAATCTGTGTAATATAACAGTTATAATGTTATAATTGTTGCGTGCAACTTACAGGTCTTGATATACTTAGAGGTGCTTCTCTGTAAAATTCTTCTTCAGGAACGAGTTGAATCATTTCATCTTTTGATCTATAATCAAAATAAATTTAGAAGTTATTTAAAAAGCATTTCTGCAAAAATCTTTCATTGACCTGATATAATTAAAACAGAATTAAAATACAATATATTCTGTATATAACAGTAATGATAATAATATAATAAGTGATTTATTATTAACACGAAAAATACATACTTAAATTGAAGACATTTAACAACTTCCTTTTTTAAATGCATCACTTCGTACAACAGATTTTGTAAATGAAGATGACGACTATCTACACTGCTTTTTGCATTATTTAAAGAATCTCGTGCAAGATTTGTTCTGAATTTTTCCATCCTATTTAATTTTTTTAATTCTATAAATGCTAATGCAGTTTGTATTTGTAATTCATTTATTTCTTCTTTTGCCTAAAATAAAAAGTATAAATTTATACATATCATATAGCAAACACATTGTATGTGTGTATATAAAACACACATTTTTTCATTTCACAGACATATTTATTTAATTTAGTAATATAATAATCAAATAAACATTAAAATATGTAAAATATAGAAT
>JABFOX010001785.1:0-12389 GCA_022817665.1 Axea sp. ZL-2020
TGGAGTTGGATGTACCGTTGTAACGCAGTAGCTATTATCATTATTATCGACCAATGCACAGTCACTTGCAGATGTATCTCTGTGCAGAAATTATCTATATTTCACCTGGATTTTCATAACAAGAAGTTATAATTAAGAAAAATATACATGATAAATTAAGTTTTCCAGGAAACAACTAATTGCTAATAACCGATAATAATCCACGTAAAGTAATTAGCAATATATTAATTGGCTAATTAACTAGTTGATCTGAAATAATAAGCGAAATCGTTGCTATTTAAATACGAATAATTTGTAAACAATTTCCACTGATATGAATATGAACGAATATAAATCAATAAATTAATCAATAACGAAGAACTAGTAAATTGCATGAATAGTAATTAACGTAGTCAAATAAATAAATGACAGGTTGTAATAGAACCGTTCATTTAAAGTTACATTTTCTTTCATTCTAAATACTTTTATAATTTGAAGTATTAATAAGTTATTGATTTAATTTAATAAGTTAATAATATTAAGGCTTTTAATAAGGTTAATGTCTAGGCAATTAAAATGTTTCATAGCAGTTGCGATCTATGTTGATCATTTCATTATACATTTTGAAAATTGAACGTATGATTTATTTCATCGACAAATCGCTAGGTTGAAATATCAATTTGCTAAAAGTAATTGATTAAAACAGTACTAGATTTTATTAAAAATAAGTACTCTTTATAATAAATACGTAAATATATGTATGAAAAAAGTAAAATTTTGAAGTAAAGAAGAATTTGAAAATTGTGACTGTTAAGTGATAACTAGCAGAAAAATTATTCAAATAACATATTCAAGTTATAAACATTGCATTATATTTTACAAGATATTTGTGTAAATTACAAAGTATGCATGAATCATAATATTGTAGTAACTTTTAAAGTTATATATTTTATTTATTTAATTTTACAACATAAATATAACGTTATGCTTATGTATATTTAACTTGTAAAAGTGAAAATAAAGTAATGGAGAATGTAAAAATATGCAAATAATCTGTTATATTAATATTGATGTTTCGTTCACAGATTTTAATCAATGTGAACATCCCATGTTCTATTGAAAAATGTTTAAACCCTTTAAAATTCAGTTTATAATTTTTACATCGCACATAAAGTGTTTAGAATGTAGAGTAAATTAAAACACGCTGAGTCGTCTTTAGATTCGTTATCAATTATCCAGATGTATCAGTCCTGCATTCGTTATAAATAAACTGAATTCGTTACAAATCGTCATAAATAGTAATTTTGAAAATATTGCAAATACATTTTTATATTAAAATGTTATTTTTATCTTATTTATTGATTTATATATATGTTTTATCGCAGTGTAAAATGTTCAAAATTTAACGACTTAACATACGATAAAAATGATTAATTATTCGTGCCTACATATACGGCTTCTACAGTATTCGTACTAAGACATACTTTTTGTAAACTGACTTTTTATTCTGTAATTTACCATACTTGTATTAACAGTGTTAAATTATTTATGGCATTATTATCACTGTGTGTAATCAGTGTTTGTACTTTTCTAACTTTGATAACAGTGGAAAATCAAACTGGCTTTAGTTGTACAGTTTTACGTCACTCGAAAGCATAGTTCATATAAATATGTGTAACATGTGATCATTTTTTCGACGTGGCAAAATGTTATCAGCTTTTTAATTTTGACTTTAAATTATTACAAATTTCTACAAAAGTATCCTTAACTCTTTTAAAGTATAAATTATTTCAAAGTTATAATTAAGGTGTGATCCGGTGATGCCAATGTAATGAACAACTTGTTTCAAATAATTTAACTTTTTTCTTATAAATACTAAGTCAAAAGTTGAGCTCTCATAACATAATTAGCTGAAAATGATATAGCTGAAATGTTTGAAAAGTGCTAGGAATAGAAATACTGCACGAAGATGTCGTGCCTTGTTCAGTTGCGTTTATAGTTTCAAGCTATTATTGTTTTCTTGCCTCAATACGAATTCATTTCTTTTGTTTAACAGATTACAATAAACTTAACAGAGTATAAATATTATAGGGAACATTTGTGAAGTGTTCCTAAGGCGCCTGAAATGTTTATACACTCCCGAGTTGTCATTTTGCATACGCAAGAAACATAAAAAAACAATTTCTTACCATTTCTCGTTTTCCTTCAAAAACGTGGATGTATTTACAGACGCCATTGTAAATAATGCATGGACATTTAAAAAGCCATTTGCCTAGGATGATACCGAGATCAAGTTAAAACGCTGTTTATTTTAGTTTGTCTGATATTCTGATATCGACGAAACAAGAAAGGAATATCAAAAGCGTTTTTAACTTCGGAGCACAGTAAATATTGCGTCGGTTTGTGGGAATCTCCGTTCGCTAAATTTTTTAACATCGAGAATAATATTTTACGAGTGGAATTGTAATTAGCGCTCGCTGTTTGCACGGTGCACCCTTTACGGTGCAATAAAATTGTGCGCGTGCATAACGGGAACAAGATGTTTATGCAGAATAAAATATTTAAATGAATTTATCTTATCGTAACTTTAATACAATTTTCACGATTATTTGCTTATTCGTTGAAATAACATTTAAGCAGTTCTAGTTTGTTGCGGGAAAAGGTAACTTTTAATTTGTTAACGTCGCAGGAAATGGTAATGTACTATTTCTTGCAAAACGCTATTGCGTGCATTTAAATGAGCAAAGTGACTTGACAGGTTTTACAGAAAAAAAAGAAACAAGAATATTTCATCAATGGTAAATTTTAATTTTCCACGTCTAATGACGAGTTTGAATGAACATACGAGACTAAATTCAAAATCAAAATTCCTTCATTACAGTGTCGTGCTCGTTGCAGTGGAATTTCATTTATTTTGCCACGCAATGTTTAGCTTAGTCTTGTCATAATAACTTTGTCTCAGTTGTATTACGTCGTACTGACTCGTCCGGGTATCGTCAAAAAGATTCCTGCATCCAAACGGAATCATTTGGAAAAAAAGTTTTTCTTAATTTTCCAATGAAAGTTTCGCTCGATCAGAGTTGTAATTATGATCTTAAACAAGTTTTTCTACTCGTAAAGCTAATTATTGCACGCGGGAATGGATTCGACTGTTAATTAAAATCCGGACTCACAGTTCCTTCGACAGGAACCATTTTGAGCTAATTACTCGAGAATAAAAGAATGTAAAACAGTAGTGCTATTAAAGCGACGGAACGGTGGTTGAGTTAAATGTGAGTCGAAATGCATTCGCGAGGTAAACATACTTAAAGGCCATTTATCTTTTTGGATATTACGTGCTCCGTATTTTACGAATCCCCGGTATCCGACCGGTTTCTCTTTCGATCATTTTCCGCAGCTTCCTGGCAGCCTTATCTCTCTTTACTTTGAAGGTAAGGAGTCGAAGGGGTATTAAGGGTTGTTTTCTTTGCTTCCTTCGCGAGCAACGTCGCTATGAAAACACACTTGTTTTATCATATGACTGTTCCACAACCCAGTGCGATAAACTTTTATGTGTAAACAGTTTACAATTTGTTTATCTCGATGAAACCGTCCCATGAAAACACTTTGATTTTGCTTTCGTCATAATTTCAACTGTATTAGTGTACGCTCAATATATAATAGTGTACGCCTTCGGAAATTCATATTGACAACTGTTCTTAATCGAAGACACAGCTGAAAAAAAATGTTCTTATTCTTTTCTAAACGAAATAAGTTATTTTATCTTTACAACATAAATTAAAATTGCTACAACATATTCACGAGTAAAACATTTCAATTCAACTAGTTTACATTTCTCAAATTGCATTTTATCAATTGAAATTAATGCTTTGAAATGATTAAATTCTATTATTTTTTTGTTTTACTTTTTGTTTGTGTATTAAGTTCTTCGAGATTCTGTTTTCTTACAATAGTTTTATATATTAATATTATTTTCATGGCTTAATACCGTCAGTCACTAATACATTTCATTTATAATTACAAAACTTTTAACATATCAATATTTAATCATGAAGTGTGAATATTTCAAGTATATAAACTTAGTTCGGTAATTAAGTATTTTAATTAGTTATAAAGCAACAAATTATGAATTTCAATTTATATTGCTATTTTACGTGACTGAAAGTTCTACCTTATACTTTGTGTAACGATGTCTTTGAATAAAGCTGCTCTGAAAATACGTTTCGATGATGATATATTGTTAAACAATATAGAATTCGTAGAGTTTTTAAAGAACTATAGTTTGGGTTTTTCTATTGGTATAATCCGAAGTGAACAATAAAAGAATGATTCGAAAATTATAGATTTGACATCGTAAAACCAATTTTTATACATTTCGAGAGGATTATAGGTACATTTAAAAGGGATTTAGAAGCGTAAAGATTTTCGATGTTTTGGATTTTATTATCTTCATAAACTTGATTTCTTAAGTGCCAAAACATCTTAAATTGAATGAACGTGTAAAATAAAAAAAATGTTGTAAGATGAAAATACATTTGTTGCTCATTGAATTTGTAGTAAAAATGAGAAAATGTGTTTTATTTTTAAATTACTATACTTTCTTTGTGTGATGTGGGTTGTTTATTTGCATGGTTTCATTACTTTTTAAAATCAGACATTATCAAATCTGAAAAACAGTTGCAATTTTAAAGCAGCTAAAAAACAATACATTTGAACAACCGAGTAAGTGCGTTAAAGGAAATATTTGCTTACTCGGCGCCACGTTACATTTTTTTCGTCCCTATTAGAAACTTTGAGTATTTTAATTTTAAGATAAATTCTGTCAGTCCAAAATGTGAAGTAAGAGCCCCGCAAATTATATAACCACTCCATTATACAGTCAGTTATAATGACTCCCAACTTCATACTTGATTAATAATAACGAGCAGAAAAAGTATCTAAACTACAAAACAAAGAACCGAAATCTAATTTACTCGTCGAAACGTATTCATCTTAGAACGTTGGTGGTCTCCGGCTTTTTCGTAATGACGAAAAAACGGTACCATTAATGACCGCTCTTAATCAGCAACGGCAATTAAAAAATACTTAAACGCTGAACGCATTGCGCGTGCGTGTAATCAGTTACACTCGAAATCCATCAATTATCCGAGCAAACGAACAAATCAATTTTCTCTCTTTTAACCGGTAAAAAATGTAAATGCGGCGATGATCGGGTTGGTTCTCTTGATTTCGCGATTTCATCGATCATACAATCTCAGTATTTTTCGATACTCCGCGGGCATCGCATAAATCAGAATTATCGGCGTTCGGCATCGGATTACAATATGCGCGGGTATATTTATACATCCCGGCTTCTGCTGTAAATTTCGACCGGTTAAAATTTGTATAGAATCGCTTTTGGCACAGTGACGACCGAAATAATGGCACTTTCGTGCCATCCTTGCAAAAGGGAATAAATTGTCGATATGAAAATAGACAACGAGGGGGCTCGGTTTTATTGTTTATAATATGTCTCGTCGGCCGTTAATTGAACGGCTCGACGTGTTTTTGCCATCAATTTTTTTCCCGGGCTCAGTTCACGCTCGAGAGTTATGAAACATATGACCAACTGATTTTATTAAATGTGGTTTATTTGGGCAGTAACTAAATTATTGTACTTCAGTCGTTTAATGCGTTTATACGCGGTCCTTGGGTTCCCGATAAAAGGAATTCGATCAAACTTCTTTAATCCTCAATTTTATTTCATTCAGTTCTACTAGAAAAACAAGAATTTGAATGATGGCAATTGATCACCTTTGATTACAGTTAATGCGGTTTTTGTCGAATTAATTTGGCCAATAAAATTATAATTGCTCGCTTTTTACAGTGAATTAGTATTAACTGTGTATACGTTCTTCTTCTTTTTTGATTAAAACATTAAAATTAAAATACAATCACACTTTTATTTCTCAGATCATCGTTGCATTTCAAATTACATTTTACTTTATTGTACGAATAATAGATTATGCAATCTAGATAAAATGCTCCCAACGCTCAAAAAATATGAGTATAATTTTTATTGGATATCAGTCAATCAATTTTTATACGAAAAACGAGACTATGTGTCTAATCTCAATTTACTATCTAATTAAATGTGATTGCAACATTAAGATGAAAATGCGATCGTGTATGATTATATACTTAACACGCATAAACGTCGGTTTTTATTCAGTCTTGCATATTCATTTATTAATGATAAAATAACATGTGAAATGTTTCCTTTTTTAAAACTTTCAATTTGGCCAATGTTATGGATGCATTGGATACATTGTGATGAAAAAAATATAAACTAATTTCGCTCCAAATATTTATTACAATAAGTTTAAATAAGAAATTTTATTTAGACAGTGCTGTTATAAACACAAAGGTGTTAATATATATTAATATGTTAACAATTTGTTCTAAACTTGAAAGGAACTATACAAAGTATTTAAAATGTTGTCGTTTGTAAAAACAAAAAACAAAAAAGAAACTATAAACTAAATAAAATTCCGATAAAAGTAACTAAATGTTTTCTTGAAGAAACAAGATATAAAGTTAAAGAAGTCCCACGGTTGGATTAGAAAATAATTTATTCGGTTAATGTATACGATTTCAGGGAAAAAGAAAAAGTGCAATGACTTATTTTGTTAAAATAATACATCCTAGGTGTCGCTAGATTTGCTGTAGTATCTCTTTGAGCGTTGATCGTAACTGGAGCGGTTTTCATTGTATGGGTGATGTTTCATTGTCTGTGATTTTAACGTTACTCCAGACAAGTTCGTATTCTTCAGTCTTCGCGTTTTCCTATTTAACATGTAATGACTAATTGTTTTTATTGTTAATTCCAAATACTGCTTTTAAATAGTTATTTGATATGGTAAAAGAACAAATGACTTTTCTGAATCAACAACGTGGTTGTTGTCAATACTTTGATTTAAAACTCTATTCATTTTAGTATAAATAAGTTTTCTAAAAACATTGATGGCACAATGATTCTTTTCTAATATTGATTTGATCAGTTTTTGTATTACGACTGGGAAATTTCTCATGTGAAATGCTTGACAGTAAATAATTATTGCTCCATTATTATAATTGCTATAGTCATTAATAACTAAAATCTGTAGGAAGTTTGGTTGTTTGTCATTTTCTGATTCACGATTAAATTTGGGTTTGTCATCGTAATGATTCAAAATTCGTTATTCTGATCAGTTTATGTTTAGGTGACAAAAGCAATACTGCTAAACTTAGCAATACTTATAATATGTCGTTATAATTTTTTTTCAGTCTTTCTTTAACAAGACTTTTGTATTTACGCAAGTATCAATACATAATTTCTTAGTTTAATTTATTACAATGAGTATTTAGAGCGAAAATCAGTTCAAAGTTTTCATGATTCCATGCCAATTATATTTTCATGGAATCATCATTTTATCACATTTGATTATATTATTATAGCAAACTCTGAAGAAAATTATGGATAAAGCACAATTATTAATAAAATAAGTCTAGTGTAGTAATTTATTGGAAATGTTGTGAAATCTGGAATTTACTTAAAACAGGATCAATGTGATGACGAGTTAAAATAATTTATGTTGAAGATATAAACATTTCTGGTTAATATTAAGTCCATTCAAAACTCTAACTTCGTCTAAATACTAATTCATTTTAAAAATATGTCTTTTATATGTTTTGTATGTAAATACAATTTTACAATAACTCTCAAAAGATAAAAGTACTTCAAATGTTATGTCAAAGTTACAAGTGGAGATGCAAAGTTAGTTGTTTACGAGATAGTAACAAGTATCAAACACTGGCAGTTACGTAACAGGTATAATGCTTTAAGCACAAATATCAAGTTTAACGGTAACACAGTTGTATAACATATGTACGTTTGTTCCGAGAAAATAGATCACGCGTTTGGTTGATGAGTTTCCGAAGTCGCAGTTTGATTTGTAAAAGAACGTTTATTTGTAGTTTTGAATTTCCTATGACAAGAAAATTCACTTGTTCGCTCTGCAAAAATACTGCTTATGATTCAGCGCAGTAAAATATACGATTTTACTTTTAAAACTTGACCAAGTGTTGCATTTTACGTGACACAGTCGTGTGCGGAAAGCCTCGTGCTTTATACTTATATTGAGAATTTACACTTTTCATGCTTTCGTGCATGTGTTTTTAATTCGAATTCGTGGTTTCGTTTCTGCTGCACATTTTGACGATAATATTATTATTTGCGGTTAATTTAATTCACTCGAGGCAACAAAATTATATAGAAGATAATCAGAAACCATTATGAATAAGAAATAATGCATGGCTATCAACGTGGAAATTGATGCTAACTATTTAATACTAACATAGAAGCAGTATCAATAGTGCCAATATCGGAATGCTAATACTGTTTGCATTATGGTCCTTTGTTGATCTGTATAAACGTGTAGTTAATTTACAACTGAAAAATGTATAGTTTTCCAAAACCGGGGTATAATTGCATTTACTATACTATATATTTTATTCTTGCAATAAATAAATAAATAAATAAATAAATAAATAAATAAATAAATAGATAATTTTGATAAAAATATAGTTGTGCTACTAAATGATTATTACAAAATATTAGTTGACAAAACGCTGAGTGCATTATGAGATTTGATTTTCAGTTTTCAAGATTCTTTGCTGAGTTCTTGAGTTAGATTAATTATGAATAGTTTACCCACATAAACACTTAGAAAATTTACAGAGTATATTGATAGCTATGTTGTGAGAATAATGTAGATATTGTAACAATTCTAGACTATTGTAGCCGGTGTCACCATTTTTAACTTGGTTTTGTAATGCTAGTTAACACTTAACCATTGCTGGTATTGATGTTAACTCTAATAATTTACTTTTGGGTGATACTGATGAAATTATCTTATTAAATTTAGATTTGAATGGAATATAATATAAGCATGAAATTAAACGCAAAACTGTAATAAATTACTGGTAACGAATAATCAATGAATAATAATAGATATCAATTGGTCATTATAACTCATTAACAAAGTATAATTTGTATTAAAAATCAGTCCAAAGGCTCTGCTATCTTTCAGTTTTTTAAAGGTGGAAATTTGTAAAATTATCACTGTAGTAGTAGAACATGAGTATTATGAAGTCATTCATCCAAGGTTCATCTGTGGAAAACTTAATAAAAGGTCTATGAAAAGTTTTAAAAAGTAAATAAAACAACAGAAGAACTGCTCATAAACTTATTAATAAAAGTTTGTATATTAACAGAGTGATGATCAATGCGCGATAAGCAAAGGAAAAAGAAAATGCATGTTTCAGGAAAATAATAACTGTACATAATTTGTAATATTGAAATACACGGAATGATAATTGGTGATATGAAATCAATGATGTGTATAATTGCAACGAAATAATATTTCGTGATATCTAGTTAATGAATATTTATAAGAAATTGTTAATATAAATGTTTTAATGAAAATTAATTAGAAGGTCGATAATTCATTAGCTATAAACTTTTGCATGTGAGGTGAATTTAATGAACATAATTTACAGGAAAATATTAGGAATAAATAATTAGCAATTAATAAAACATAGTTAATAATAATAATTTATAAATAAGAATTTAATATATTTAATGTTTAACGACCAATAAAATTGACGGAACGTAAATTTTGTAATATTTATTAATTGCTATGAAAAAAAATATATATAATTAATAAATACCATATATTTTACATTTTGTCAGTTTAATTGGTCGTTAAACATTAAATATATTAAATAGTTTAAATGCTTGGTATTAAATAAAATGAAAGAAGAAAGTAAAACAACTGGAAAGTGATGAACGGTTGATAAATTTGCAAATCGGAAGTTTCGCATTGTAAGCAATAATTGTATTAAATCGAACGGTTTAATCCGTGACTGATTTTTATGACAGGTTAACTTACAACAGTTAACGGAATTCTTGAAATAATTTCCAACTTGTGTTTTTTATTTCACATGATCCGCCTGAGTCATCCCGAGATCAGATCCGAGAATTGATCTCTCGGATTTCCCGGAAAAGTACCGAGCAACTCAGGGGTTAACAATAAGGTCGAAGGAGGCAAAAACAAAGCGCAAACAGTTCACCTTCGCGACCGTCCTGGTCATATCGCATTGCTCACTTTATTACGTCCCAAACACAATTCGTGCTGTCGCAAATCGTTACCGGCCGAAAAGAGGCTGTGAAACTTGGATTTCACGGCGCCTCTTTCAGAACCGCGGCCACGTGTGTAATCATATTTCTCGGTCTTTATTACATTTCCGGAATAATAAAGAGCACGAAACGCGATTCGACGCAGCGACGAACAATATTTTTACGGCGAATAAATCTGTCTTGGAACGAGATAATTTTATTGGCGCGGTGATCGGTGTTCGAAAGCCGGTAATGGCCTTTCTGCGTACGGATTTCAATGGAACCGCAAAAGGAATGGCACCACCGGCCTTGGACCGCGAATGACGACCAATCAAGCGAGGGAACGAGCCCAAACGAATGCTTGGTTTTGGTTGGACGAAGACGCACGACTTCTGAATTATACAATCGGCCACTTTCGTGCCGCCCCGACCAGATCGGCGATTTGATACAGAGAACTTTAGTGATGTAGCTGTCAAGTCGTTTAATTAAGGAATCTTAAGACGTCTTTCTCTCGCTCTCGCTTCCTCTCTTTCATCGTTGCGCTGCGTCTCTTCCTCTGTCTCGTTCTCTGTCGGCGAACGGTGGGAATGACTGAGTGACACGAAGCGGACTGTTGGATACGTTATTACCAATTCCGAGATAAATGGTACCCTTTCGAATTTTGATGCTCGGCGATCTGTGCCTGGAATTATTTTTTCAGCGGCATATGGCGAGGTTATCGGCAACTGTGTCATTGTGACCAGATCATAGCACGCTATGAGTTTAGGTTTATAGGAACCCGTCGATTGTTTTGAGATGTCACAGATTCCATTCTGCTAGAATGTCTTTCCATTTTTTATCGTACCAGTGATGTTTGATGTTAGTTTTACTATGAACATTTAACATTTTTTAACAATTCATGTCAATCTCTTATTTCGTTAAAATTAAACAGCTAGAAAATAAGTTACATATGCGAGATCGAAATATAATCGTCATGAAGAAATATTTAACTCCTTATAATCATTTATAACTAAGTATTTTGTAAACAACGAAATTAACAAATAATATGTCAATAAATATTCAATTTTTATCGTGTTAATGCTTTTGATCTGTATAATCTTATTTTGAATTTAACTGATCGTTTGAAAAAAAAATCTAACATTAATTTACAATTAAAGTGGCAACTTTTATATGTATTTTACTTAAAGACAGTAAAGAATCAGATACATAAATGTTTTTAAAGCGTGTTATTATATCAAATTAGAATAATTAATGCATTTAAATATTATCCACAGTAACGTTTAAGCAAAAAGAGATGAACGTTGTTATTTTACATTTGATTATTTTCATGTTTTCTTAGTATACTAATGGATTACTTAATAATTATAATAAATTATAGAAAAGAACGTACATTTTCATATATAATGCAATCAACCGATGTAGTTTTGTCTTTAAAATGATCTTATTTTGTGTTATATAAATCATAATTATATGAAATAAATTATATTTTATAATATCAACAATTGCAATAGAGATAAACATAAGACACAAAATAGCACATCTAATATAATTCATTTTTTATTTTTTCCGTAACAAAATTTATGGCTATCATTGTGTGAATATTGCAATTTTATTCGTTAATGAATCATAATAATAAAATATAAAAAGAGGTTGTGGGCTCAATAAGACGCGAATAATATTAGTGGGTTAAGATTACTTAATTCACAAGATAAATAAAATGAATTAGTGAATAAAGTGCAATATTAATTTATCATTACTCTTTATGTTTGAATAGTCATTTTTTCCAGCTGTGGTCTTTCAATTTGCTATCGTAAAATGAGAGAAAAACTTAATAAAAAATGGAATAATCCGTGAATTCTGTTTTTTACTTTTATTTCCGTAATTTTGACTTTATAGGATCTCATTTAAAAATTATACGTCTTAATCCAATTTTGAATGCCCTTAATATAAAACTCTCATTTTCGTGACGTTTTAATTAAAATTTGACTTACACTGGCAAAAAACAGAAAACAGCAATAATTCTGTTAAGTGGAAAAAGTCTTAATTAGATATCCGTGAAGTGCGCGTAATAAACAGGAAATGATCAATCACCGTGTATATAAGACTCACCAATTAAAACGATAATAAAAGCTACTGTTTCCTTTCCTTGATTTTTTTCATTCATCGTTTCATTTCATCTTGAGTCGTAAAGTAATCGAAAAATTATGTCCAG
>JABFOX010001786.1:0-12382 GCA_022817665.1 Axea sp. ZL-2020
GGCCTCGGGGAAACGATGAGCTGAGTACCTGTTAAGCAAAGGTCAATCGGGTTCGGGTTGGAAATAGCGAGGTTTAATATGCAGATGAAGTATCCCTCGGTCGCATTATGGTATTCATGGTCATGAAACGCACAACTGGGTACGATACGATTGTGCTCTTGGCGTGCCAAATAGGTGTGCGGTGCACGCACACCCACGTCAGCGCATACTTTTGCACAATACAAATATGAAGTTTGCGATGAAAGACTGAATTGTCAAGGTGTGACCTTTGCGTTTACGTCGAAGCGCTAAAGTTCAGCGAAAGATAATTCAACACAGCCCGGACAATGTAACGCGTTCGACGATTTCCAAAGGAATGCATCTTTTTAATGACGCGTTGCTTAAACACGAATGGCTTATCAATTTTAAAATTACATTTAAATTACAGCTTACAAATTAGTTTGCAATGTGCACACGTTTGTTTTAGTTTGTTATTTTGAATGGCGCAAAATTTAAATTAAACGAATCAACTCGTCTTGTATAAAAGGATTCGATAACTATTCAAATACATTTTTTCTCCGCTATTGTTTTGTTTTGCTTTGATTCTTCGTATGGAGATAAATGCAAAACGGAGCGCAAATGAAGAAATCGAAATTCCGAAAGTAGTCCCTTTGAAAATAACTACAGCGTTAATAGTCAAAAAATTTCAAATGTTAAAAGTTTCCGTAAGTTTAGATGAAAGTAAATATACGTTTTATGCGAGACAGGAGACACACTATCTGCGAGGGCATTTCGTATGACTAGAAGAGATATGGTGACAGATACAAAGCACTGACATACATTTTCTGTGAACGTGGAAGGTCCCTGCCGAAGATTACAAAAACGCATTCGAGCGAGTAAAATGTATGTCGCGTCTCTCGACGGAGCAAAATTCTGCCACTTATAAACCATCGTTGTGATAACGATCCTGACAAGAATATTAAAATTTGTTACTATTTCATACCTTTTTCAACGTCCGGTATCGAACTCGTATTCAAGCGTGTTTGATTAAATACAAATACATAAACAATTATTGCAATCACCCTTATAAAATGTCATATATAACAAGCACACTGCTTCGAACAAAAAATACAAATCAGTAAATAATGATTCACGCGCAAAGTTGAATAACCGACTAATGCTGCCATCTGTTAAGTCTGAAAAACTTACAGATCGCTACCTTTATTATCGACATTTATTAACGTTGGTAATAAAGATTGTTACCAGCAACGGTCACCTCTCTTATGATAAAGCAGGAAACTGCGGGTTCGTCGGTAAGTAATCTTGGGAATAACAAACATTGCGTTAAGAAATACATTTGTTTCTTCGAATTAACATTATCATTCTTTCATTCATTCATGCATTCATTCATTCATTCTTTCATTCATTTAGCTGTCATGTACAAAGGCATAGGAAAAGTGAAATTGACTAATTCATTATACAATACGCCTCACGGACTTATTTTCTTACTTCCTAAGGTTTTCGCTGATTCATTAATAAATAGTTCCTCTAAGGTTGCGCCTGAGAACAATTTTCCACAATTAAATGGGAGGTAATTTGTTGTACAATGTAAAGATCTTTTCTTGACAACCAGACCCAAGGGTAACGAATGCAACGAAGCGTTCCTGTGTTTTATTTTCATGAAGATTGTTAACGTTGGTACTTGTCACAATAAATATGCTAATGTATTGTTCTTTGAATGACTGAATTTATGAAAACTTAACAATAAGTCTCGTCGAGTTTTTGTCAGAATTAGTAACAATGGTCAAACGTTTCGTATGAAGAATGGAGTTAAACCACCGCCGCGGTCGAAACGTGAAATATGCCATAATTTTATTCCAGATGAATGAACAGAATTAAATGTATTAATTAGATTCACGAGGTAATGAAATGGTTTGACGACCGTTCGACTTTTTATTCTTTCTTTTTTGTTTGTTTGTTTTTTTCCCTTTTTTTTTTTCGTATTCTTTAATACCGATGTATTATGCAGTCAGTGAACTAATTTGATTATGATTTCATATTAGTATACGTTTATCAAATCGACATTAATGCGGCGGGAGTTATGCACAACCAATCTACTCGAATTACCACTTATTGTGTTAGCTTAAGCGACATTTTTCGCCACGTATGTGGGGCAGTTCTTTGCTGTCGTTTCGTGTATCTCTTAAATGATTTGAGATTACTGATCGGAGTCTTTATTGATTCTATAAATAGTATTAGTGCTTATTCTCACAACTTACCTGCATTTTTTATACAATAATTTGCATAAAATATCTCCGCGAAACGCCTAGATATTTGCAGTGTAACTGTTTTCACTGATTTTTATTGCGGACGCCGTACAATCTGCGCGAATAAGCACTCAGGCCGTCATAAAAATGCGTAATATTACTCATTTTTATGAGTTATTCTTATGGATATTCTATGTTCTTTCTTGTTAAAAGTGTTAAAAGTGCACATATATGTTAATGTGAAATCATTTATTTTATATTACAGAAGAGACTTGTAATTAACAATGATTTTGTTTAAATACGTTTATCATAAATCAAATAAAATGCTTTCCCAAGTAAAAATTATAACGAAGTATTTTTTTATCTCATCTATAGACAAAACTTGTAAGACGCTAGAATGATTGCTATAAGTAAATCTTGATCATTAAATGTCCAAGCTTTAACACTCTAGCAACAGTATCATAAGATATCTATAAAATATATCAAGTAAATAACATCACCTACATTATAAACAATGTCTACAAACGACAGATGTTCGTTGATATTTCATAAGCATTGTTATGTATCCAAGAAATACCGTTAATCAATATATATCATTGTATTTTATTTTTGATTTTAATATAGTACAGTATAAAATGATTTGCCTTTCTTTTGTCAAATTTTAAATAAAAACGCCGTCGAAGAGTCGAATGAAATTACCAAAGATGTCTATGCCCTGTATTGCTAAAGTCGATAAATCGAAAATATTTCATATGCAGAAATTTTGACGCTTTAGTAGCGTTGTTATCTATTGGTTAAAGTCCTGAGTTCATAAAGTATATAAATCAATTGAATTTCTCAGTGCGAATTTTTCGTAAAATAATTTTTATTGTTATTGTCGTGGGAAACAATATACAGACAACATTCTGATTGCATTAAAAACATTCTAAGTAGTAAAAACGATATTAACGGATATTTACATAGATATTTAGAAAATTCTACTAAATAAAAACTTATTTATTAATATTCCTCTGATGTTGTGATATCAAAATCTGGTGTTCTGGTGGTGTTTTTAAAATATATGTTCCTAGGGCAATTAGAAATGGGGGAGTAATAATTTGTTGTAGTTGGTAAATAACACTGACCAATAAAAAATGTATATATATTGAAATAGAGTTTTATTAATATTTTTTAAATCATTCCTATTTTATTGCTTTTATGGTCAATGATAAAATAACTGTTTTTGTTTTCATTTCTCATTAAATTAATATTTAACTAATAAGAAACTTTTCAAAATATTTAATTGTAATAATTCTTTAGTATAAAATAATTATATTATTTATAAATCAGTTGATATGAGATTGTCATATAATCGAGATAACACTGAAATTAAATTATTTAAATATTAGATAAGTTAAATGCTCAGTACTGCAGAAGATGCTCACAGATTAAATTAGAGAATGCAAGAAAACAGTTGAAAATGATCAAAAATAGAAGATTTTGTTTCAAATAATTGTCGACATTTTTGTTTATAATAATTACTATAATTATTTCAAATTAACAACACTAAATAGTATTTCATTCATAGAATGTGAACAATTTCTGAAAATAACACGCCAAATGCGCACGAACAAATCACGACAAATAATTAACACTATAAAGATGAATAATGTAATTTTGAAACTAAATTAAAATATATTTATATTTATTTTTAAAGAATACGTCTTTTTATAAAATCATTGCATACCACGAATTTTTGGTGATTTCAAATATCGCTACGAAAACGTCAAAAACTGATTATGATAAGAAAACAAAAAATAACTATATACTTCAGGTAAAATTTATTTATTTTCTTTCGCATTCTTTTCAAGTTTAAATTAAAAACAGTTCAAACAGTTTTGAAGGCTGAACGGCAAAGTGGATCACTGGTTAAGTTTCTGCATAAAGATATCAACAGTGGAGGAACAACAAGGGTTCGATTCTTGGTGAAGTTAAATTACTTTCAATAATAATACTGTCAGATAAGTTTTGATGTTTAGCGCATCACAAGACGCTGTCTTACAAGGCATGTACATGTTTCTTCGGTGATGTATCCAGTGAGTATCAAACTTATTAATACGTTCCGAATTACAAGATAATATTTTTACTTGGGTTAATTAAGATAATATTTTGACTTAATTTTTTGTGTGACTGTATACTTTTTTTGACTGTAAATTATTAAAAAGCTTTTACTCTTGACAAATAGATACACGAACTTAGGCAAATTTAAGCAATTTAAGTGTCCAATATCCTATTTCTTTTTGCGGCTAGATACCGAAAACAATGGCTTTGTTCGATAGTTCGATTTGTGAAAATGACACCAATTCATTCGTATTTTTATTTTATTTTAAAAACAGCAATAAGACTGAAACTTACCTATTGGAGATGCGGTATTGGCTTCGCGTAGACTGACGGTTTCCGGTTCCATGGCAGCTTCGTCTTCTTCGATTAAAGGTGGTGGTGGAACCAAAGGACGGCTTTCGTAGCCCCAATGCTGGCGAAAAGCTCGGGCGCCCCCGTCGAGTCGCACTCGGGGTAATTCCACGAACATTGCATCTCCCAACTGTAAATTCAAAGCGAAATGGTGGTATATTTTTATCATTCAATTTCTTGGGATTGAAAATAAATTGGAAAATGCGCTGCAGGTGTGCAATATTCGACTGTAAAATATGCGATGCAAAATTTAAAATCAAAGATTCGAATTTGATTAACTACATTCATAAATTGTATAATTATATCATTTGTTTAATTCGAACAATTATAATACCACTGTGAGAGTTTTCTTTAATGTTATGACATTATATGAAGAAATTAATGAAATTTAAAATTTTGTACATCAAATTCAAATTTTTGAAACGGTATTAATAGTTATACAGAAATAAACCGTAACTACTGTAATGCGTCAGTAATGAATGCTGCAACGTTAAATTATCAAGTACACATCAAAATTAGTTAATATTAAGAATATTGAAACTTTGCGGTATTTAGATTGGTGATGGAATTGAAGGAATAATAAGGTCTCATAGAGAGTTTAGTTCCAGGGCATTAAATGGGTCAATACTGGTAGTCAGAATAAACCGCACAGGTTCAGTATTGATGTAATGTAAATGCTTCTTGAGCTAGCTATTGTAACATCTTAATGGCAATACTGATATTAAGAGTAAACAAATAATGAATACACGCTACATCAATATTTGTACATGATACTTGAAACATACATTTAGTTATGTATCATTTACATACATTTATTATTCTGTCAGCACTTTTGCTTGGAATTGAATGAATTAGAGTATTACAAACAAATCTCGAATTACCATATCTTTCAATGTATGAAAAGGTTATATATGTTTGAAACATACGTATATTTACCAAATTTATTTAATTATCATACATTTACTGCTCTTGTAATATGCATTTATTTGATAATTCTCTTCGATTCCGTATCACATAACTTTCATCAATATCACTGTCATCGTCGTTATTACTGTTATTATTATTATCATCATTATTATTTACATTAGAATTTTTAATGTGTATTTTTTAATCAATTTTTTATAATATTTATATTATACTGCAATACAAAACTTGCCTCCTTTTAATATACCATCTGTATCTGGTAATCATATAAAAACAGTACAATTTAAATAAAAAACAAACCATCAAAATTAATACAAATATTGTGTAGTTAATATTAAATAATTTCAGATATTATTACTTTATTTAATTGACGTCTAAATAGCGTTTCAAATAAGTTTTTCACAATTACTTAGCTAAAATTGAAGTAATGTTCTTGTTTTAATTTTGTCATTTCTAGTATATTTTTATAACGAAACTATAAATATATGTATAAAGTGTATGCATATATTTAAGTTTTATTTTGTTTATTTGATGTAAATATTATATATGTTTACTAATTAATTATTATGTCACAAACGATTGAAACTTCAACAGGTGTTTGTTTAATATTTCTGTAAACATTGTGTAAAATATCTATACAAACTGTGTAAATATTTCATGTAAAAAAATAAAAAAATAAATATTTGATTGTAATGAAATCAGACGATAACACCAGATCATGGTAATTATGCAATAACTTGATATACTAATCGTTAAGAGCAAAAATACTGAATTTATATTTTACTGAATTTTGCATTTTAAAATCATGATAATATGAAATATTTAAATAACATTCCCATACAATTATTATAAAACACGTAAAATTCACTTACATATCCTCTGATAACATCCATTGATTATATATATAAATGAAACATACGAAATTCCCGAAAAACTTTTAACCAATTAAATTAATAAGAGTTTTATTTCACAAAAAATAATACTTTTCGGTGCAATAAATGGATAAATTAAATTTTGTATTCATTTTATAAGATCAAAGATAGTTGTTTTAACGAGCCGGAAACAATTTAATCTTATTAACATTCTTATGATATTTTGTGTACAGATATTCTACGCAAATTAATAGCGTTGAAATTGTGGTAAAATCGATTAATACACAATGTCGAACAATGAGCAACGAGGTTCACAAAGTGCCACGGAAGACTGACTAGTGTTTCTGGCCTGTCTCAAAATATCATGGATTGACCTGTCGACATAATGACGTCACTCATTAAACCTCGTTGAATGTCGAGTGCAGCACAAGATACATGATTCAAACGATTAATTTCGGAGTAATCTTGTAATCGAGTCTGCAGAAATGTTGTTTATAATTTAACTCCAAAACGCATTCTTAATTACAGAATTGAATAACTCACGTATAAATAGAAACACGTCTTCTTCTTGACACATTTGTTTAAAGCTAAAATTATGTTTTAAAAAAAAGCGTCATTTTAATGATGTATCAACGTTTGCTCGAAGAATTTTAAATACGTTCCGTTGGTATCTGAACGTCGTACAGATGCGTTATATCGTTTAAACAACGTCAGAAAGATGTTCATTGGTGGATAATAGTATGCTACTCAAGTTTTTAAAATGTCAAGCACGCTCTTCGCGCGTTAACATTTTACTAATCTGTAAAGTTTGTTATTTTCAATTTTTTTGTAGTAAATCAAATATTTGTTACACTTTAATCCTATTGTGATCAATTAATGCGCTTTTTATTCAAATTTATCTTGAAGTAAATGATACTTCTCATTTGAATCGTGTTTGATGTTTCTTGTATACGTATTTTGAAACAAATGTTAGTTTTGTAGTTTTTCATAGTTCACAATTTCACCTAAAATGTACAATCCAACTTTTTGTAGTATATCTACAAAACATTAAACAATTATATGACATAACATTACTGATAATAAATTGTTGTCAAACGTTTACGTGTTTTAACTTTTTTGGTTGTGTTTATAGCACGTTCTTTTGGCTATTTGATAATCTTGTTAATTCTCATAATTCCATGTGATTTTAGTTTACGTTATTTCGTTTTGAAATCAGCAATTTTAATATCAAAGAAATATAACTAATTTCGAAGAAAACAAAAATCGTAACAATATTATTTGTAAATTACGATTGAAAATTTAAAAACTGTATTAAATATGATCTTTCTTTAATTTTTATTTTTTTTTTTTACTTTAAAAAAAGTTTTCATTATCATTTAATTTATTTTATTATCATTATTTAATTTAATTTATAATCATTATTAAATTTCTTTTATTATTATTTAATTTATTTATGGCATTACTAATAATTTAAATTTTTTAAAATAAAAATAATCTTTTTATTAATTAAATATATCGTGATTGCAATTGTTGATAGTTCGCGTGATAATAATTAATCAAACTACTTTTTTGCAAGAATCCTTTAATTTCTAGGGAAAACATTTGCAGAATGAATAAACAGCATCGTCAATTAGTAAATGTTGGAAGACAGTAGAGGCAAAAAAACTAGTTGGAAACAAATTGTTCGTGCAAAAACGTCAGTAGGGCGCGTGTCGCTGACACCACCAATTAACATGCGACGCTCAAAAGAATTGCGATTATCGCACCAGAACAGTTGCCATGATCAGCATCATTTCAAGTGCGTCGAAAATTTTAAACGACGTGTGCACCCATTGTCTTTAAAAATGTTAACGCAATTACTGTACTATTGCGAATAAATGCGTTCAATTGCGCAAATTTGGTCCAATGCAATTAGTATTCGCATTCTTTGGCAGAACTGTTCAATGCGACCCCGTTCTTGTTTCACACTCATGAGATACATTCAACGATCGTACAAATTTGACGAGAGTTTCGCACGTGAAACAACTTTATTCATTCGTTAATTTTTAGTGAACTTGAACGAGAATCAACTTTTTTAATTGCACGTTAACGATTCAAAGTGCTTAACATTCTATCACAAGTAATTCATTGATTTAATGAATGAAGACTTAAATTAATTTTTTAATTCGTGTACTTATAACTTTTCTTACTTTTCTTATTTCTCATATTTCAAATTAATATAATACAGAACTTTGACTTTTCTCAATAATCCGTTTGCTGTTTCGTGCGTTTACTTTAATAATTCGTCAAATTTATTTTTAAGACTACTATTTGGGTTTTAATTTCGCCGTATCATTTTTTAAAAGAACATGCAGTAATTACTCGGAGCCATGCAAACATCTTTATTCTTGTTCATCAGTTATTTGTTATTCGCATTTGTTAATGGATGATTCTTTGGTTGTTTTTATTGACAGAATTCATTTGCAACGGTAACAGGTTCTGTGACGATAGTAACAAATGCTTTGTGCAAATTGCATTTAATTAGTTTGAAACTCAAACAATTTTAAGCCGAGAATGTTTTGAAGGGTTTTATTATGTTCCGTATTGTGGTTTTCTAAAATCTAACACTACTATAAACTATGCTGTAAATACTAACTCTGCTGGTTAACCACAAATATGTTTACACAATTTCATATGACCACCAAGAACAAGGTATATTTAATTATACAATTTTAAATCTTGTCTTTAATTATACAATTTGACCATCATAGGTTTTCTTTGTGCTGCATATGTATTTCTGTTACACATTTCAAAGCTTTAACGAAATGTTAATTTGGCTTTATATTTACACGTCGAAACATGCGATTTTACTTCTTTTTTTTTTCGTGAAATTAACATACCAATGAATGGTTACCCTCGGTCATTACTCGCAGAACTGTAATTTTGCACAATACTACATTACAGCATGTTATTTGACCATTGAATTATTAGTTCTGAAATTCGCAAGATAAAAAATTGTTAATAGAATATCATGTGACAATATAATTAAGGGAACATTTTTTCTACAAAGGGAACATTTAACTATACAGAACGTAATCTGATGAATGGTTTTTCGCTAAAATAATTAGCGACAGAACGAAGTAAAATGCTGTTATAAAATCACTGTTGATCATATTCAAAGGTGTAATAATGATGTAACAAATTAAATTAATTACAGAAATATTTTTGAACATTAGTTTAAGTATAACTTAATGATTTAGTTGACATATAAATACAATTTATACATAATATGAAGGTACATAAGATGCATCTTTGAATTCTGAAAATGATGCAATTTCAGCAATTGTATACATTGTGAATCAAACAGTATGCTTTATAAATAACATTATAATGCTTCTGACTTATATTGTAAGCTCATGAACTAATAATGATATTAGTTTGCGTAGCTTACATCAAGCACAATTTTCTTATACTCATTTTCCTGTAATTTTTACAGCGACCATTCTCATAACGTCTTTTGATTATTGTTATATGGTATTGACAAATTATATAAATAATTTTTAATCGAACACAATGCAAGTTAAATTAACAGTGAAAATTTATGTCTTTTACACTATGCAAATAATATTTATTATGTCAATTTACCATGATGAAAGTGGCTTGAATAGAAAATTTAGAATGTTAATATTCTGTGCAAATTGTAACCGAAATTTACATGTCATAATCACAACGACTATTTACAGCTAAATAACTAAAATGTAAATGTGCTTTCAGTATATTCATAATAATGCCACGATGAAATTGTAAATTGTAAATCAGAGTAACTGATGGAAAGTCCATTTAACATTCTGAAGCAGAAAATTTTCTAGGTTCTTCGTCATATTTTCTTTAAGCACTGAAAATTATCAGTGCTTTGACAGAAACGATAAAATCTCTAAAACAAACTCGATACTTGAAAATTCAAATTTATTCAGAAGAAGTCGAAAGTACGTGCAACATGGATAATTGTTCGAAGTAAGGTGTATTTCGTTTTCGCAAAAGAATCCATTAAAGCTGGTTCTTCTTCTTCCCTGGGTTCTTCTCTTCTGGGCGTGTAACAGCAGGCGGCCGAGAGCACTGCGCACCAGGTGTCGTTTACTACCGCATCACTTGCGAGAAATACAAAAACAAAAGAGTTACAGAAACTCCGGCGTTTGACAAACGTTTCGCGCCTCGGTCGATTTCAAAAGATTAAACGCGCGCGACTACGGCACTAAGCAGTGCGGGATGACAAAGGAAACGTAATCTCGCGAAAAAGCGAGCCAAAAGTCAAAAGAAGCTGCGGATGGCTCGGAGAAGGGGGAAGAAGATAAAGGGAAAAGGCGTTTGCTTCTCGAGAAATAGAGAATGTCGCAGTACAACAAACTGGGAAATTGCATTTCAGCACGAGGTCAAACGAATGTCGCCAAGATATTCGAGGTTTGGAGACACAAGCTGGAAAACGCAAATTGCGCCTGATAATGATCGTTCCCTTTGGGTTTACATGGTACATTCGCAAAAAATTCGTACCGTAAAACTTCGTCCATAATATTGTTTAAAATTTATGTTTTATAAAACCATTTTAATAAAAAAAAAAAAAAAAAAAAAAAGGAAACATTTGCACCAAATTTAGCACATGAAACGATTGATGAAATATTTAACAGTGAGACAATTTTTGCGTTAAATTATCTTTAACGACTGCATTATGCATATTTTAAACACACCATATTTATAATGATATTTATAATTTATTTCTTAAATTATTTTATGACAAATTATTGCTAAATAACGTGTTAAAGTTGAATGTGCAAAATAAATTATTCAAAATATATAGCATCGGATTTATCACACACTGTGATTTAACAGTACACTGTGTGTTTATGCAATCACTAATTTAAAAAAAAATGTAAACTCACAAATTTACCAATAATTTAATAGTATTTATCAATTTGTAGAGTTAAATAGTATACGGACATTCATTAGAAATATTTCATGTTCACATTTTACATTTAAATTTCTGTTCATCTATAATAAGATTTCTGTTATATTAACAAGCCTCTTTTTTTTGCTATACATTTTTTCTCTCGGGAATTTCGTTATTCGCGGATTGCTCCGATCCGATTAATGGACGGACGATAAAAAATGAAAAACATCTGAGTAATTGAAATGGAACAGGACAATTATTTGCTGCGAATCGGTGAATGATGTACTGAGTTGGCGGTGCTGACAACGGAATCACCCAGAAAGATGAATTCGGTACATTTAGGAAGATAAAATGTGCACTTTACGAGTTTGGTCTGTAACTTTTATAAGACTGTTCCATTACATTCCATTTTTGTTGCATTAAAAACGTTAGATTCGTTTTTTTTAGACTTTGTTTTAACGAATGTTTCGTAGAGTATCTTCAAGTGAATGAGTATGCACAAATTAAATTTAAAAAGACCATATAAAATTTTAAACGATTTACCAATTATGTTAAAATGTAATATTGCTATTTAAAGCAATGAGTCACAAATATGAACAATTATTCAATACAAAATATTATAAATTGGACAAAAAACAGAAATTTTCCGAAGTTTTTCACTGCAAGCAAAAGCTGAATCATTTTATTAGAACCGTAGCCTTGAAACAACCTATTTTTCTTTTCAGAATTCCACAATTTTTTGCAATGTAAAAAGTTACATTGTTCTCATTTATTTTACGAGAGCAACATTAAAATTTATGAGAAAATAAAGTATTTAAGTAATAACTTTTAATGGGTGTGTTATTTTAAATTTTAACATTGGAAAAAAGACATTGAAAAAATATAATTCAACTAAATGGAAGTTAAATAAACACCTGCATTAGGTAATTGTCCTTAATTTAAAAATTAAAAATCATTTATTAAATAAC